>BSBK01003830.1:352500-565000 GCA_027943335.1 Chamaecyparis obtusa | reverse complement strand
TTACCAAGATCAAGAAAGCATCTATTGTATAGATATGCATTAAATGTGATGTGTATCTCAATGTAAAGATTTGATCTTAACTATTTTTGTATACCATAGATCTTAGGGTTATGTATTTTACCTAATCTATTTTTTTGCTAAAGTGGAAAAAGTTGAACACTATAAATTGAGTGTGTTCACATCATTTTGTAAGGAATTATTAAGAGAAAAATAACTTGAAGATATTTCCCACTTCGAGTCTACAGGTTATCAGAATAGTGAACCGAGCAGATCAGAACTGAGAAGAACAATGAAAGAACCGAGTAGAATAGTATTCAAAAAAGGATTCAGAATTAACAGGGCAACTGAGCACTACAGAGAAGAAATTCATCACATGCAAGGTGACATTTAATCATTACTTTATTGATCTATAATAGGCAAATTAGTTGTCATCAGAACAGATACATTATCTATTGCTTTCTAACAATTGTAATAGAGTTTATCAAAATCTCCTAACCGAGTGGACTTAATAGTCTTATTGTAAATCTCTTAACTGAGTGCACACTTAACTATGTTGCTTAATCCTATAACTAAGTAGATCTAGCTGATCTAACATGTTACTCCTAATAGGGTAAGATCACTAGAAGTGATCACAATTGTAGCCTTAATAGGCAAACTCTTTTCTATCTGCAGTAGTGAAGAATTTGTGGGTGTCATCCCCACCGCATTTTTTACCTTCTAACAAGGGTTTCTACATTACCAAAATACTTGTGTTATGTGATTACATTGATAATTTTATGGTTATTTAATTTCATAAGTTATCTATGTGATTGTTTCATGTAAGTTATTTTGATTGGTAAATATAGTATGCATATTCAATATTGAAGGGATTTCAAGTTTAAGTTTTTGTGGATACTGATTCACCCCTCCCCTCTCAGTATCTATCTCTCCTATTTCCAACAATTGGTATCAGAGCACAGTTCTCTTGTCGAATAGTTTAACCAATGAAGGGTAAAGATCTAAGTCATGGAGAGATACAAACTTGACAAGTCTATTGAAAATCAAAAACTACAACTAGAGATGTTTGTTGAACAGTACAAGCAAGCCAAGGCTGAATTGAAGAAATTACTAGTACAAAGAAAGAATATTGCAATTGCTCAGAATGAATTCAATTATCATGAAGAACCTTTTGATGATGTATTTGATCACATTGGATCAAGCTCAGGAAGCATCTCTAATGGATTTGAAAGTACAATCAATGATTTATCTGAAAGAAACCAGCATCTATCTGATTAGGTAAAAGCACTTCAAATTGGACAAGAATCTCAAATGGTAAGAATGGTGGAAATAATGAATAATGCCAGACAAGCTGAACAAGACCAAAATCTAGCCATTGAAGATAGAAGATTGATGACTAAACAACTCCAAGCAAAAGAAAGTGAAATACAAAGGCTAACCAATCATCACTTTCAAGTATCAAATTAGGTGATAATTGCAAATCAAGAAGTAAATTGAATCAATGGTGAACGGTCAAGGAATTTGGAGGATGTTGCTAGACTAAGAGAAGAAAATATGCTAAAAGGAAAAACAAGGCTGTAGCTGATGCACCGAAGAAAAAGGTGAAACATGTACAGGGTACCGACGCTACAAATGAACCTAAGGATGATTAGAATCAATTCAAGATTGTAAAGCATAAGGATAGTACTCTTGATGAATTGATAGAAGAAATAACAGAGAATGGGAATCTCAATCATCCAGCATTATGTAAGTATAAAAAAATGTCTACAAAGGATCAAACTAAAATTAAAGAGGCGGTTATTCAAATGA
This sequence comes from Chamaecyparis obtusa, assembly GCA_027943335.1. Taxonomy (NCBI): domain Eukaryota; kingdom Viridiplantae; phylum Streptophyta; class Pinopsida; order Cupressales; family Cupressaceae; genus Chamaecyparis; species Chamaecyparis obtusa. Next base: position 563,194 of record BSBK01003830.1, on the reverse strand, counting down.
TGGTAAAAATTAAGAGAATACCGATATAACTTGCTAATTCTTTACCAAAGTCCTTAGATGATAAGATTGCAGTTAGATGGAACACTGCTATGGAAACTAAGAAGAGGAAAGAGAGAAATCTTTGGTAAGATCAGCACCTCATCTGAGTATTGGTGATATTGGATCATACTTGACTAAATATCAAGCAAGGTTTTTGATTAAAAATAGAACATTAATGATTATGGATGAGAATGTTGGTGACATGGACATAGAATGTAATTCACTATGGGAATCAATTATGAGAGAAGTTGAAACAAGCTTAAAAGAACAATAAGATATTAACTGATGTTCGAGACATTCTATAACAGATCATTCCTGATGTAGATGTTGATGAGAACAAACCCATTATGGAACAACTGGCTACACTTGTACAACAAATCCAGAAGCCAGATATTGATTTGGAGAAAAGGATGGAAGAAAGAGCAGAAAGTAAAGTACATGATAAACTTGCTATGAAGCTATGCCAGGAGGTGGCAATGAACAAGGTAAAGTTATCAAAGGTAATATCTGACTCAGATAATTACAAGTTATATTTATCAGACCTTGTTGCAATTGTGTAATGTTGAATCGTTCACTTCTGAGATAAGTGAATAGATAGAAAACTTAGAGAAAGAAATTTTAGCATGCACACAGGCAGCATCAACCGAGCCACAAGCTTTATCAAAGCATATCTTAAGGATACATGAAATCAGGTGGTTGATTATCGATCTTAGACACAAAGGAGAGCAAATAATAGACCAGGTTACAGAGTTGCAGAAAGAACTCATTTTAGACCTGAAGATTTTTTATCAGCATATCAATAAGGCACAAACACTTGTATCCACACCAAAAATCTCTGTGTTGGATAATGTTATGGATATGCATGCTCTAGTCAGTTATGAGAAACTTTCTCTTACTAATTTGAAAGAGGAGTGGGACAACCTCTTAGAATCACTGAAGAAAACCCATAAGAATATTTTTGATAAGCTGTAAGTATACACTATGTTTTTTGGCATTAATCTCAAAAAGGGGGAAATCAAATGTATATGCCAAATAGATATCTGTTTTTCTATGTATACTTTATACTACTGAGATTATATTGTTAGGGGGAGTACTTGTTGTACTTAAGCAATTTTGTATATGTATATGTTGGGAGATATAAGGATTTTTGTATATACATTTTTGTTTTGATACTAATGCCAAAGGGGGAGATTATTATCTCTATAAAGCATTTATTGTTGTCACTTAGTATCAAAATGTCAGTAAATATAAGAAGATAGGCCAGTCGGTAAAGTTACATAGGGTAATCGGTATAGACTATACACCAACATCGATGGTCAGTATACACCGAGAAGACCAGATAAGATTTACTGAGTGAAACAGGAAATGGTCTAGGAATTGGTAAAGGCACAATTTTCAAGACAGACGGTTACAATAGATCAGAACACATGTTACCAAGATCAAGAAAGCATCTATTGTATAGATATGCATTAAATGTGATGCGTATCTCAATGTAAAGATTTGATCTTAACTATTTTTGTATATTGTAGATCTTAGGGTTATGTGTTTTACCTAATCTATTTTTTTGCTAAAGCGGAAAAACTTGAACACTATAAATTGAGTGTGTTCACATCATTTTGTAAGGAATTCTTAAGAGAAAAAGCACTTGAAGCTATTGCCCACTTTGAGTCTACAGGTTATCAGAATAGTGAACCGAGCAGATCAGAACCGAGAAGAACAGTGAAAGAACTGAGTAGAATAGTATTCAGAAAAGGATTCAAAATTAATAGGGCAACCGAGCACTACAGAGCAGAAATTCATCACATGTAGGGTGACATTTAATCAGTACTTTATTGATTTGTAATAGGAAAATTAGTTGTCATCAGACCATATATATATCTATTGCTTTCTAACAATTGTAATAGAGTTTATCAAAATCTCCTAATTGAGTGGACTTAACAGTCTTATTGTAAATCTCTTAACCGAGTGCACACTTAACTGTGTTGCTAAATCCTATAACTAGGTAGATCTAGCTGATCTAACATGTTACTCCTAACAGGGTAAGATCACCAGAAGTGATCACAATTGTAGCCTTAATAGGCAAACTCTTTTCTATCTGCAGTAGTGAAGAACTTATGGGTGTCATCCCCACCACAGTTTTTACCTTCTAACAAGGGTTTCCACGTTACCAAAATACTTGTGTTATGTGATTGCATTGATAAGTTTATGGTTATTTAATTTCATAAGTTATCTATGAGATTATTTCATGCAAGTTATTTTGATCGGTAAATACAGTATGCATATTCAATATTGAAGGGATTTCAAGTTTAAGTTTTTGGGGATATTGATTCACCCCTCCCCTCTTAGTATCTATCTCTCCTATTTCCAACATACACATAGAGCATGATGGTTGGATATGCAATTCAAGTTGTGCAAGGACAAATTCCCACTTGATACCATTGTTTCAGTTGTGGACTTTGTAGAGAACTACAGACTACAACTACAAAATGAGGTGCAAGAAAAGTATTACAACTCTCAACAGGTTGCTATATTTGTTCATATAGCATTCATGCATTCACCTAACAGTACAGAGGAGAACATGAAGCTGTTAAAGGAGTATCATTTTTATATCAGTGATGATTGCTTACATTCTACAAAGTTTGTACACAGTTTCTTTCAACTATTTTATGGTCGTTTGGCTAAAAGGGGCATAAAATATCATCGACATATCATATGGTCAGATAATTGTGCATCAAAATTCCAGAATTCTTGAATTTTTTATTGGTTGTGTAGGATGCATAAGATTATTGGAATGCAATATATGTGGAATTTCACAGAGGCTGGTCATGGAAAGGGAGAGCACGATGCTATAGGTGCATGTATTAAAAGAATCTTAGCACATGAAGAATTAAAGTACAAAGAGTAAGCAACATTGTCAGATGCGGGATGTATTGTCTAGTGGTGTAATTCTACAATGGGTCTAGGTAATGAAGGTGAGTCTATGATTCATATATTTTTTTGGTTGATGGATGAAACTAACATTGCACCATATGAGGATTGGTGTACACTAATAGGATCGAGTGAGCTACACTCTCTTAGAAGTTTTAATGCAGGTTCATGGAGTATCTACACATGACATATGGCGTGCTTTTGTTCATCATGTGTAGATGAAGATTGGGATGGGTGTGAGTCAAAGGAATGGGATGATGAATGATATACACATATTTTGAGTCCACTTGCCACCTATCATCCCCATGAATCACTACAACTAACAGAGATGGAATCATCCATTGACTTTGATTGCTTATCTAATCTAGTACATTGAGGTAAATTTTCCACATACAAATAATCTCAAATTTAGTACTTTATCATAAATATTTAGTAAACTAATGTCCTCATTATGTTTATATCATTACAGACCATGTTTTTTCTATTATTGCACCCGAAGACAATAAAGAAGGGACATATTTTTATTTGTGTCGTTGTGTTGAGGAAAAATTAAATTGGATCACTCGGTTATCGATGGTGAAGAATTAGAATACCCTATAGGAGAAGTGGTTGTAACTGGTACATGGCTTAGATGGTATGCTATGAAGAACCCTAGGTTGTGGTTGTTCAAGGATTGGGAGACACATAGAAAGATTCTTCATTATTCAAACCTCATCATTGCATCAAATGTCCACTTGATCAGATATGGGGGAAGATCGCATAATAAAACTCTTTGGAAGGTTCATGAGTCAGACCATGAGGCAATACTTGAGACAATCAAGGGTAGGGCAGATCCAATTGGTTCATTAGACTAAATGGAGATACAAAATATTGTAATATCAATTTTATATAGCACTATAAATTGGTTGGACTATAAATTTCTCATTCATTACCCTGTATGTATAATGGGAAGGCCATGGGTGTACTTGAAAGCACATAATACTTGGAAGGCCATGGAGGAGCCTTAAGGAACCAACTCAATTCAAGGATGCACTATCTCATTTCCTTTTCGACTTCTCCTAGCACCAACTCCATCCTAGGCCACTTAGTGCACCTAATGGCTCCACCATGTGAAAACTTCAACTAGGCTTCTCACCTTGATCTACTACCCTAGCACCCACAAACTAGGCCTAATTAGCCTCCCATAACAAAGCAACTCATATTTATACTTGCCCACTACACTTCAAGGCATGAAATAGTCTTGCACAATGTTTCAAAACACATTATTTTCAAATTTTTAAGGTTCCACCATTCATCAAACTCTCTCACCAAAAAACCTTGGTTCTTAGGGTCATAAACCTGGGTCTATTCAAGAAGACCTCCACAAATGTCTCCAGATTGATCCAATGGTTCTAACACACCATATTGGATATGAAAATTCATGTTCCTTCACCAAAAACCTCCACCCTTAAGTGCATTTACTCCCATGCTCAGTCACTATCCCCAACACCAATCTATTCCTTCACCTTCATAGCAAATAAAATAATGATTCAAATGCATGGAAATGTAAATAATAAAACTTTACTGCCCTATTCAAAACATGTTCCAGTCAAGCATATGAAATTGTTGTTTCATTAACTATTCACCTAGAGCCTCTAATATATCAAATCAGGCTTTTTCTCCCGATCCTCCCAAACAACTAAAGGAACTCTTGATTGTTTTAGGTACCCTTTTGGGTTCTATAAATCCTACTCAAACCCCAAGATAGAATCCTTTGGACCATCTAGTAGATCTAATACCTTAGCAGTCACCAACTACACCTAATTCCATCACCATTACAAAGAAAATCATAGATATATTCACTCCCCAACATCCTAACCAAGAAATAGTATTTCATAAGGTTTAAAAACAAAAAAAATCAAGTTTTTAAGGTCTCAACACCTACCCATTCTTTTGGCCACTAAACCCTTGTTTCTAGGGTCACATGACTAGGGCCTACATAAATGGAACCTTAAAAATTCTTCCATATCAAACCAGTTGATCAAAAACATCAGTATGGATCCCAAAATCCATAATCCACCATAAAACCATCCACTCTTAAGGATTTACACTCACCAAAATGATTGGTGCCAAAACATGGCTCTCCTCACACAACAAACTCCTTCATTCAGTGATCTCTCTAACATTATCCATCATATTATTACACCAAAAATTATATTACAAGGATATAATACACATTCAAACCTCTCCCACCAATGATCACAGGGGGTGGGAGAAACAATCCTCATAAGGAGACCTCAATCCCAATCACTGACTGTGACCCCAAATCCAGTCACTGCCAAGAAAACCATTAATTTCCTCTAGAAAAATAAATAACAACCAAGGAAAAGTCCTTACATCATAAACCAATCCAAATCATGTTTTATGTAAATATTTTAATTCACTAGTCTTAGACTGCACTCTAAACCGAAGTGTCCCTAAATGTGCCTTCAACATGAAATTGGTGATCTTTATGGGGTCATATCTTGGAGCTTTTGCAAGGTAGAATTGAGTCATTAGGTGCTACAAGACCATGTTGCTAGGGCCTACAATAACCTGTCTCAGTTTTTAGAGATTCAAGTTCATTTATATTTGGCAACACATTCTCGGTCGATGTAAAAACTTGAAGTTTTCCTTAGTTCAAATGGCCAACATTGTGTATCTTTCCAACTGTCGGTCATAGCATCGAACCTTTTGTTCCAATAGCTCTGAATGGATGGGTAAATGCTAGTGGCAACCTCATTTTCCACACAAAGTCTCTTGAACACCTTCGATGACTCCAGGCCGAAGTGTCCCTCAAGGTCCCTTCAGCATGAAATCATAAATCTTTATGGGGCCATATCTCAGAGCTTGTGCAAGGTAGCATCGATCCATCAGGTACTACAGAACTATGTTGCTAGTGCCTACAATAACTTAACTCAGTTTTTAGAGATTCAAGCTCATTTATATTTGGTAACACATTCTCAGTCGATGTTAAAACTCGAAGTGTTCCTTAGTTCAAATGGCCAACATTGCATATCTTTCCAATTGTCGATCGTAGCATCAATCCATCTATTCCAATAGCTCTGAATGGCTGGGTAAATGCTAGTGGCAACCTCATTTTCCACACAGAGTTGCTCAAACATCATCAATGACTCCAGGTTGAAGTGTCCCTCAAGTTCCCTTCCGCATGAAATTGGCGATCTTTACGGGGTCATATCTTAGAGCTCGTGTGAGGTAGAAATGATCTGTTAGGTGTTATGTGATGTAGGAGCATCCTAGGATTCTTGGAAATCCTGTATCAACCAAAAATATATTTTTTTTCTTTGAGATTGTCAGTTTTGATCCTGGTTTGGTAGAGTTCTTGCTCGGTTTGGGAGACTAGTTGCTTAGTTTCTATGGATGCCGGGGTGCTTGGTCTCTGAAGAACACTTGGTAACTGAAGGCATCGGTGTTCCTGATGCTCAATGGTAACTATGTTTCTCGGTCATGCTTAGTGTGGTCAGTTTATGGCACTTGGTTATTTCCCTATTGCTCAGTGTTCTTGCTTACTGACTTGGTTTGTTTGGATGGATCGGCTTTTCCATCTAGTGCATTTAATTTGGGTCATGCTCTTGGTGTTATGGATTGATCGTTGGATATGTGGGGACCTAGATGTGGCATTTTGCACTCTTTTATGCAGATCTAATGACCATTAGGGCCATCTTGGAGAGTTTGTTTTATTTTGTAAGGTTATTTGAGAGCTGACTGATGTTTTAGAATTTATTATTTGTTTGGGTGGGTTAATTGTTTCATCAGCTAACTTGTGGCTGGGATTCAGTATTTATAGGATGATTGGGTAGATGTTTAGAAAAAGGGAGAATCATTAGAAGTTTGAAGAGTTAGTAGCCTGCGAGCTTAGGAGCAGGAAGATTGCTTGGAAGTTTGAGTATAAGTTTAGATCTTTCTTGGATGCCTACCAATGTGTTGCATGTTGCAAACCTAGGCTAGCTGAATGTTGATGTTGTGGAAAAGATTTAGATCCTGCGAGATCTTGTAGATTGTTACTTGCTTTGTAATTGGCCATAATCGGGAAGGCCTTACAGCCTGGCACATTGCATGTAATCAGTGATTTGATGAATATAGACTCTTGTTTCATTATAGATTTGTTGTTTTTATTGTGTATTTCTGCTGCGTATTGGGTTGGCTACAAGTTTAGTCAGTCCTTAATCAGATTCACCAACCCTGATTGTGTCACTATGGGATCATGTTGCTGGGGCCTACAATAACTTGTCTTAGTTTTTAGAGATTCAAGTTGGTTTATATTTGGCAACACATTCTTGGTCGATGTCAAAACTCGAAGTGTTCTTCAGTTTAAATGACTAACATTGCATATCTTTCCAACCATTGGTCATAGCATCAAACCGTCTATTCCAACAGCTCTAAATGGAAGGGAAAACACTAGTGGAAACCTTGTTTGCCACACAAAGTTGCTCAAACATTGACGAAAACTCCAAACCGAAGTGTTCCTCAAGGTCTCTTCAACATGAAATTGACAATCTTTACGGGGCCATATCTCAGAGCTTGTGTGAGGTAGCATCAATTTGTCAAGTGCTACGGGTCCGTGTTGTCAAGGCCTACAATAACCTGTCTTGATTTTCAGATATTCAAGTTTTTTAATATTTGGCAACACATTCTCAGTCGATGTCAAAACTTAAAGTGTTCCTCAATTCAAATAGCCAACATTGCATATCTTTCCTACCATCGGTTGTAGCATCGAACCATTTATTCTAATAGCTATGAATGGATGGGTAATCACTAGTGGCAACCTCATTTTCTATATTGAGTCGCTCGAATGCCGCTGACAACTCTGGGCTGAAGTGTCCCTCAAGGTCCCTTCAGCATGAAATTGATGATCTTTACAGGGCCATATCTCAGAGCTCATGTGAGGTAGCATCAAGCCATTAGGTGCTACAGGACTATGTTTTTGGGGCCTATAATAGCCTGTCTCAGTTTATAGAAATTTAGGTTCATTTATATTTGGCAACACATTCTCAGTCGATGTCAAAACTCGAAGTGTTCCTCAGTTCAAATAGCCAACATTGCATATCTTTCAAACCATCGGTCGTAGCATCAAATCATCTATTCCAACAACTTTGAATGGCTGGGTAATCACTAGTGGAAACCTCTTTTGGCACACTGAGTTGCTCAAAGACCGCTGATAACTTTGGGCCGAAGTGTCCCTCAAGGTCCCTTCAGCATGAAATCAATGATCTTTATAGGGTCATATCTCAAAGATCATGTGAGGTAGCATCGATTCATCAGGTGCTACATGACCATGCTGCTAAGGCCTACAATAACCTATCTCCATTTTCAAAGATTCAAGTTTGTTTATATTTGGAAACACATTCTCGATCGATGTCAAAAATTGTAGTGTTCCTCAGTTGAAATGAGAAACATTGTGTATCTTTCAAACCATCATTCATAGTACCAAACCTTCTATTCCAACAGCTCCGAATGGCTAGGTAAATGCTAGTGGAAAACTCATTTGGAACACAGAGTCGCTTGAATGCCACCGACAACTCTAGGTCATAGCGTCCTGTGGGTACTGTCATGGAACAAAAAGTTCTAATGATCATTTGTAACATGTTTTTGGATTGGTTTTGATGTAAGGATACTCCTTTCATTATGTTTACTTATTTATGCAATCATTTCTATGTTTTTGTTGGTATTGAAGTCTAGGAATAGATTGGTGTTCTTGGAACTGGGATTGGTTCAGGGTACGAAATCAATAATTTTAAAGTAGTTTGTATCAAAACAAGTTGGGTCACATTTTGGATATGTTTTAAAAATTTCATAAGGGTATCCAGATCATTGATTAATTTTTGAAGTCTTTTGGGAAGATGTGGAGAAAAATGCCATTTTATGACTGGTGAAGGTTACTAGGAGCAATCTGGTGCAAGAGCACCGGGGTTACAGGTAGGAGCCATCGAGTGCCCCAGGGTCACTAATGGATCCTTGGGAGGAGTGGAAGACAAATAGCCTTCAAAGGTCATTGAATCATGTAATAAGAATAATCATGGTCATGTCATATTGTTTTGATCATATATTGAACTCATTGTAATCAAATCTTAAATGTAAGCCTTAATGGCATCAATAAGTCTAAAAGGTACCTAGGGGTCACTAGGAATGTATTATAGATTGATCCTAGGTTAGGTATTGATGTAAATAACCTATAAGGGTATAAAAAGATGTAATAAGGCTATTAAAGCCTCTAAATGGTGTTGAGAGCACTAAGAGTGCAATAATTTGTAAATTGCCTATATTGGCAATATAAGCCAAATAGGGCTTCATTGGAGTTGGTTGGGATTAGTAGTAAAGGTTATAGGTTAGTTTGGTTTTAAAGGTTGTAATTAAACCTTTTAGATGTCTTTAGAATGGGTCTTGGATGTTGAGTTGTCGAGTTGGCAACTTTTGTTGTCAACTTGACAACAAATTTCTTGTTTAGATTGTTAACAGTCAGTTTAAGGTAGTTAGAAGTAATTAGTGGTTACTCTCAGTTATTTGGAGAGTTAATGTGTTTTGGGAGAGGGATCGATGAGGAGAGAAGTATGATCCAAGATGACCTAAGATTTATGAAGCACAAAAGCAAGCTAAGGATCAATAAAAAGTTAATTATCTACAAATTGTGTATTCCACTAGCCTACGAGTACAGTCAAACAACAACAAACTATTGTATTTGATTTGAATGTGATATTGTCTTGGTTTGGAATGTAGGAACATTTATTTGTATTTTTTTTACTTGGTTATATTATCTTTCATTGCATTTGTAACTAAGAACACCAAGGATTTGACTGGTGTAGTGACAGTGACTGACTATAGGGGTACAATCAGCGGCTAAGGGTTGAAACCCCTAAAATGTAAGGGCACTCCCAGCCTCGTGTTGATTGTATTTTGGTGGGAGATGCCTTATATATATATTATGCATTTCATATGACTTTAAGTGCAGGGAAAGAGCCAAGGTGGTGAGGGAATAGTGAAGAGATTGGTAAACATACAATGGAGGGCGCACTTGGTAAGCACCGGTCATGGCTGGAAGATACCCGATGAATGGAGAGGGTAGATGATGGTTTAAATGGTATATGTGGATGTAGGGGAAGGTTTTAGAACCTTTATTGTGGTTTTGAGTTGCAGGTAAGGGTAGTTTCCCTAAAACCCTAGGTTATTGACCATAGAAACAAGGGTTTAATTATTTGGGAGTTCGATAAATGGTGGGACTTTAAGAGTTTGAAAATCTTGTGTTTTGGAAGGTCTAGGAAGACTATTTCAAGTCTTTGAGTCCTGGAGACAAGTGGATATAGGAGTTGCTTCTTTGAGCAAGGGCTAATTAGGCCTAGGAGAAGAGCTAGAAGGTGATGAAAGTATTCACCAGTCAAATCATGAAGGTATGAGATTGATAGGAATTTAGAAACTTTGAAAAGGGTATTAGAAAATGTAAATACCTTGTTAGGTTGTTTCGAGAGTTTGGAAGTAATTTTCTGATTTTAGGGTGAGAAGGGCTACTAGACATGCCTAGAAAGGCTATATAAGAGAAATGGTTGAAGTTGAGTTGATTGGAGTGAATGGGGAGTTGGAACATGGTAAATAGACCATGATAAGATGATCTATGGTGTTGGGAATAATGTGAGAGGTCTAGTTAGAGTTTTGGCATGGTGGAGGCACTAGGTGCACTAGGTGGCCTAGGATGGAGTTGGTGCTAAAAGGCATTGGAACAAGGAAACAAGGAAACAAGGAAACAAGGAAGTTAAATTGACTAGTATGGTTATGGGAGTGACTTAAAAAGTCAGCGAACTCTACTAGATCCTTGAGTGAGGTTAACTCCTTGAGTGGATTCCAATTTTCTTGTTGAATCCTCGAATTTAGTTAGTCTCCTTAGGGTGATAGTGGAGGGGGCTCTGCATCATAGTCCTAGAATGATAGTTTAATAGTTTGGAGCCAATCAATGCAAGTGCATTGGGTGAAGCCTAGACAATGGATCCTTATGAAGGATGTTTGATGTGAGAATATTGTCTCACTTGTTACTGATTGTTCTTGTATTTCTATAAGGGTGCGGGTTCAGAGTGTCTTACACACCACCTGTGCATCGCATTCATGTTATAATAATTTATAAATCATACAGTAACAATAAACATCGATAAACATACAAGCATAACTATAAGGCATGGGAAATTTAAAAAGCATAAGACATCCACATAAACATAAATTAGTATACATCAATACACCAAACAGATGAATTGCATACCTAAAACATAAAAAAAAAATATTCGTAGGGCATGAAGCCAAATATATATGTCCAATAATGTCATACATTGAATATATTCAATACAATTAAATTGGCTTCCTCAAAGCCAATGGATGTACAACATATCACTTATACAATTTACAAGAAATATGTCCACTAATGCCATATAGGCATATAATCTATATCCCTAATCTAGTCCTTTCCCGCTAGGGGAAGAAAACAAATTTGGAGCTGACTTCGATCATCACGTAGATGGAGATGTAGTGGATGTTGTAGTTTTCTAAGTGCACTCACTAGTCCTCCTATTTAGACTCTTCTGTAGCTCAAGTTGATAAAACAAAATTTAAGCATAAATAAGTAATATACATCAAAATTGAATTATACAATGGCATAAAATTGAATATTCACTTACTGCTAGCAAATAGTCACTATGTACATCCACCAAAGGCACATGTTGATGATTTGGAGTAATAAGTCCCTACAAAAATGATCAAAACAATAATTAAAATACATACATGAATATCATTATAAAATTTAATACAAACTATTAAAATAACAATTAAAATTAAGTGATCTCTTTCATACCTCAGTCAGTGCTTCAGAACTAGCTACAACTGCAGCTAATCCATGATCCAAAGTATCATGAATAGAAGGATGAGTCTCTGATGTCAATAACTGAAAATAAAACAACAAAAGTATTATGTAGTTATCAAGATTACATATAATTTTTACAACCCTACTAATGAATAAATGATACCTCCATGAAGGTTCCACCATGTCCTTCAGTGTGCGGTGTCAATGTCGAAGCTCCAACATTCAACTAGTGCACATGTACATGATAAATTATAAGATAACCATTCATATAAGAATGTACTACTGACATGTTAATTATAATGCATTATTACATATATACCTGTGGACTCAATGGTGATGTCACAAAGCTAGGTGAAAGAATGTGATCACTTCAATGACCACTTTGCCTTTGGATTTTGATCATAATTTGTCTAGTAATTTAGTTATTCTTTCATTTATTAATTAAATATAATCAAGTAAATCAAATTAACATGCAAATAAATACACCTCAAGGAAAGTGGCATGATGCCCTTTGTTGTCTGTTGTAAATGTCGATGGTCCACCAGTGAACTAATGCATATGCACAATAAGTTATGATACAATTATTCATATAATTACATAATAATCAAATATATTAATTAAAATGTTTTATTCGATACATACTTGTGGAATTGACAATGATGTGTAGAAGGGGACAGGAGGATCATTGCCACTACCACCGCCATTGACACTCTTGCCCTGAATTTTGATCATAATCAATAGATACTAAATTAATTAGTTATTCTTTTATAAATGAAATATGATCAAAGCAATTTAATGAACTTGGAAATATTTACCTATGTTACAATGCCAAATGTCATATTTAGAAAATTATCAGTCATCATTCCAGGATCCTCTTCCTCTCTCTTGGCAGTACGAAATGTGCACAAGCATCCACATGACTGACAAATATGCCCCCTCGAAGATTGTAAATGGTGAGCCTCAACTAAAGGAGTGACACACTAAATGAGAGTCTCTGTTAGAGTACTAATCGTGCCTAGTTTGTCTTCCTCTACATGTTCCTTCACAATGGAAGGAATACTAACATGATCCACTTTTGGCTTGCCAATAGGAACCCTAGGTGTGTTAGGGTCATGATGTGCCCCCACTCTATCAAATGATGACCCCCCTCCTCTACCCTGAGAATCTAGATAGTCAAAATAATTTGGCACCTCCTTGACTACAAACTCGCAATAGAGTTTCCTCAAGAAATATATAGGAACCTCATGATTGTTACAGGGAGGTGAATTGAAGACCATCTACCATCTCTCCCAAAAGTTGTTTTTATTGTCTTCATTTAAGCACCAATGAATTGGGAACCTCCTTGTTGTAGTTCTAAGAGTATCTGTGTCACTTGGTTTTTTAAAGAGTTTGCAAATGTCATCTTTGTGATTTTTTTATTTTTTATGTCCGCATAAGATAATTTATTTACATAATATTGTTTTTGTTCTTCTCTTTTATCCTGCCATAAATTAATTTTCCCACTAACCGAGCTTACGTGGGTTAAGATTGCTTCCAATGATTTTGCAAGTCTTTCCCTTCCAAGATTTGTACCAATAGAATCTTTAAACCTCTTAATTAAATATTCTAATTCTTTTTTCCCTCTTTCAATTTGGTTGATCAAATTTTCTTGTTTTCCAGGAGGAGGTTTCTCAATTGGTGGAGGTAGTTGAGGTTCATTTTCTTGGTTATTTTCTTCATTTTTTTAGTCATTCATTTCTTCATGAGGAGACAAAGGGTTTGGTTGAGGGAGATTATTTCTTCCTGGAAATTAAAAACTAGATTTTAAAATCTTAATTACACATAAAATCTAAGAAAACAAATTTTAACAAAACTAAAATTTCAATACAAATAAGAGGCATGGGTTGTAAAACACTTACCTCTTCTTTTGGATTGAGCCTTGACAATGTCGTGGAGCCATTTTGTATAAAAATCGATGGATGAATCAATGAAAAAAATGGATTCAACAAGCACAAGAATTCTGTGTATGCACTTGGGAAGCTCTTTTTTGCTACAAACGCAGGTTTTTGGAAAGCAAAATGAGCTTTCCCAAACACATCAAACATTATAAAGTGTTTTTACAAAGTGTGTGGGTGCTATAGGGTGCACACATTTTGTAAAAACACTTTTTAGTGTTTTACAAAGCGTGTGTACCCTATAGGACGCACATGCTATGGTTGAGATTGCCCAAGCCTAAGGCTTGGGCAACCCAAGCCATAGTGCGTGTGCCCTATAGGGCACACACACTTTAGTGCATACACATAATGGTCGATGGGGGACCAAAAAGAAAAGTGGCACCTTTTTGGTCCCCCATCTTTGTGCATATACCCAAAAGGGAAATAAGACCTTTCTCAAAATACACACCACATTGGCAAGTGGCAAGCACACGTAGCTTCATAAACAAAACTCACCGTGAAGGGGAATGAAGTCCTAGAAAAATATTCTAACTCCTAGGTATAGTGAATTTTAATTCATAGTTGGCTTTGGTATTGAAGGATGTGTCACATCAAATTTTATAATTTGGTAAGAATAAGTTCATCTTGAGAAGTGAGAGCTTTACCTAGACTGTGAAAACTAGATAATGTGATTTGTAAAGGATGTCAAGAAGGAAAATAGAGAAGAGAATCATTCAAAGAAAAAGACTATTCATCTACTAGTTTATTGGAGTTATTACACACCGATATTTGTGGTCCTACCAGAAAAAGAAGTTTTCAAGGTGAGAGATACTTTATATTGTTCATTGACGATTATTCAAGATTGATTTGGGCTGCATTCCTTAGAGAAAAATCAGAAGAATTTGAGAAGTTTAAAATATTCAAGGCTAGAGTTGAAAATGAATGTGGTAAAAGAATTAAATGCTTAAGATTTGACAAAGGAGGAGAGTTTACTTTTGATGTGTTTGAAAGTTCTTATAAAAAACATGGCATTAAGAGACAATTTTTTGCGACTAGAACACCACAACAAAATGGTGTATGTGTAGGATTAAAAATAAATTGTTGGAAACCGCAATTGAAACAATTGTTGTATTGTCATTGATGTCAAACCTTAACTGGTAAGACTGTTGCTACTTAGGAAAGTACTATAGCTATTGAGTTGATTGTCAAGGATGGGGACAAGCTTGGTAACAATAGCATGTAGGGAAAGGTTGAGTTATCTTGATTATGCAAAGTGTACTTGACTATGTTGCACAATGAGGAGACAATGTATTATTTATCTTAGTAAGATTGAAGACTAAAATGGTAGGCTTAACCGAGCAAAAATGAAGAAATTCTGTTTAAGCCGAGTTATGTTAGTGTCGACCGAGTTAGTAGATGCCAAGAAAAATCTAGTGTCGACCGAGTATTAGTAATTTGCCAAGGAAACAGTTTTAGTATTGACCGAACATTTTGCATGGAGACCGAGTGAATGATCATGGTATTGACTGAGCATCAGCAATTTTATATTTGAAGATAATTCATTTTGGGGACGACATTGTTTGAATTTTTGGATTATGTAAAATGTGTTGACTTTATTTATTGATTGTTTGTAACATTTATTGCATTTGTAAAACATTTTATTGTAAATCTCTTGGAGATTTGAGATGATTCTAGAAAAGGAGCCAAAGAACATAAAGTAGGTAGATTCATTGAATCTGACCTAACCCTAAGATCTACGAAGGAGATTAAGCGGCAAAAGACAAGTACTAATAGAAGAAAGTATTAAGGGAACCTAAGCATTAGGTTGTGGATGCATGGGTGAAGTAGATGCTGGAAGAACAAAAAGTTTTACTGACTGTATAAGCAAGAAGGCTGAAGGAGAAGTGTGGTGATTGCTTGAAGAAAAGTTTCAAGTAGATCAGAGATGGAAATAGAAAAGTTTCAAAGTCAGTAAACCAGCATTTGTGTATGGAAATTGGATCTGATATATGCAAAGTGAGTTGTATGTTTTTCAGATCAATACTATTGCTACTTTCTAACCATTGTAACAGTCAAAACCCTTTTAACAGAGGTTGACCTAATAGTCATATGTTAAATCCTTTTAACAGGGGTTGCATTCTAATGGAATGTATTTAAGTCCTTTAGCAAGGCTCACTTTTGACAGGGTGATTGAAATCCTCTAACCGGGTCACACTTGACAGTGTGTATTGTAACCTTTGACAAGGTTGGATTTTAACCGAGCTCACTTCAGAAGAGTGAAAATAATAGTAGCATGTTACAAAAAGGTTTTTCCCATATTGGGTTTCGACTATAAATCCTGGTGTCAATACTTGTGTGTGAATGTTTAGATCTAAACATTACTGTGTTTTACAAGTTAGATACAGCTAGGTAGTGGATTGCATTGTTATATGTTTTTGTTATTGAATCAGTGATGACCGAGTTTGTTTTGGTTGCTTGATCTGATTTTGAAGTAAAGTTTTAAGTTTGTTTTATACATCAGGACCTGAGAACAACTGATTCACCCCCCCTCTTTGTTGTTCTAAATCATATTAACAGAAAACCACAACAAAATGGTGTATGTGTAGGATTAAAAATAATCCTTCTCTATTCAAATTAAAAAGTACTTGAGGAACAAATCTATTGATAGTAGTGTCATTAAAAACTATATGAGACACAACATTTTAATCTAAGAAATATCTAAAATTTACAAATATTTGAGGCACAATATTAATTCAACATTTTAATTTAAGTCAAATATAGTTATATGAATCATCATTCGAATATGGGGAGCTGCATTTTATGATGCCATGATAAACAATGGAGTAATGGTCGCATAATCACAAAGTAAACCTCAAAGTTGAAGACTAGGAAGAGATATTTGAAGAACACATTATCAATGATCAGCTAGGGATAGTTTTTAATTTCTAGTGTTAGCATTGTAGAAGGAGTGTTAAGAAGATATGAGGTGATGAGATACTCTTCCCTTAGGCATGCAAATTTCTCTTCCCTTCGCAGCTTATATCTATTTTTCTCAGAAACATATAGGACTTGTTTCAGTCATGGAGAGCATTGGAGAAAATTGCAAACAAGACTGTTAGAGTAGAATACGTAATAGGGAATAAACTAAGGGTAGCAGTCCAATGATATGATTTATGGAAAGAGAAATCTCACGTTGGTGGCATTTTTCCATGATATGTTCTATTGAATAAAGAGTCATTTGTTCATATATATGATAACATCAAATATGCTTTGGAGTAGAAGAACTTGCATCCTCTTCAACAAACCTTTCACAACCTTAGTGGGACTTTGGATGCTAAAATGAGAAGCAACATTTTCTCCAAAGTGCATGTAATAATAGCTATCATGGGGCATGAACATGATTTGCCTGAGAAATTGTCTCCATTGGGCCATTGGCTACAATAAAATGTCAATTCCCTTGTTACTCCTACGCAGGGATTGACTCATCACTTTGTCCCAAGTACATCTCAGGTACAATTTGAAAATACAACAAATGTTTAGTTAGAAACCAGGAGGAAAATACATTTCAACTTTAGAATCAAGATGAGAATGACTTGATTTTGCAACCCATCGAGGAATGAAGGAACAATGTTATTAATTTTTTCTAGTTTTAATCAAATTTTGCATTTTTGGGTTCATGGTCTGCATTAAATTTTGTAGTTTAGGGCTTAAGAGTGTATAAAAGATACAATTCAAATTGGGATAAAAGTAATTTCTCTATTTTTTTATTTGATTTCATCTCTACCACAATCTTGTGCTATGCAATAGATTGTCATAGTACAAAGTAGACATAGTTTTAAAAAAGGGTTAAAAGACAATGCTCAAATGGTGTTTTGAAGATGATGGAAAACACTTCAAAGATATGAAAGCTAGCCTCAGACAGAGCACACAAAGTTATTAGAAATTACTTTTGATACTATAATATATAAAATGTAAAATTAGAAGCAAAAGATGAGAAAATGTAAAGGAGTTATGAAGGCATCATAAAGGAGTTACAAAAGAAAAAGATTAGAAATTAATTTTAATTTTACTTTTAATAGTAAAATTGGAAAAATCTAAAACTTGACCTTGTTTGGAAAATTGGGCGGTCTGCATTTTTTTAGTGTTTATCGGCGGTCATTCTTTTTTTGCTTTATCCGGCATCCTCGCTACCTCCTGAATGCCAGGTGTGTTCACTCCATTTTTTTGAATTTAATTCACATGATTTCACCTCGTGACCCCTACCCTTCGGTAGAGGTCATACCCTCAGCTTCACTTCCCACTAGGGCTCCTATGGAGCCAGACCCTAACCCCATTAATATGGCTCATTCGGCTTCCAAACCGAAGTCTTTTTCTGATGTCATTACTCGTTCTACCTCTAGTATTGGTACTGGTGCCAAGTTCCAAGTTGCTAGCACAAATGGAGCAGGTGGATCCGGTAAGGTCTTTGGGGCAGTCTTGCTGTCTTTCTCCGTTTCTTTGAATTCTGATATGATCAATGAAATTGTTAAAGAAAAAAATAGACTAAGAGATTCTGCTACTTTCTTTGCTGCTGTTGATGTTGATAAATTTCCTCCTCACAAGTTTCTTGATGATTGGTTTCATAACTATTAGAATTTGAAGTTAGGGTTTCATATTTCCTTTTGTAGACAGATTCAACTTGGATTGTTTGTTATCTTCTTTAATAGCTCGGATGCACAATAAGTGATCCTTAAAAAGCAATATTAGATTGTAGGTAATACATCTTTCCATGCCCTAGCCTGGACCCTAGAGGCTATACATGAAGAGGTTCTTGCACTCTCCACCCCTCGATGGATTATGGTTAAGAATATCCCTCCTTTCCTCTGACATTTTCTTCCTCATCTTCTTGAACCCTTAGGACAAGTCATCAGAATGAATGACACCACTAGGCTTGTTCCCCACATGAATGCTAGGGCCTTAATTTCATTAAAACTAGGCATGGAAATACCTGCTGCCCTAGACATTAACATCTTAGAAGAGAGTTTTTCTTTCCCTTTAGAGATGTTGGGTAGGCTTAACTCTTGTTTCCTATGTAAAAATGAAGGTCACCTAAGAAAAGACTATCCTATCCTTAAATGGAAAAATGTGGCTAAATCTCAACCTTCATCTTTCTCCCCTGACTTGAACCCCTCGTTGCAAGTTCCCCCACATCCCTCACCTCCAATTGCTGGTGAAAATGTTGTTATATCTCCTCCTGCTAACGCTCATGCCAAAATTATGTGCTCCCAAACTATGGCTTCGAACTCTGCTAACCTTCCTTTCATGAACGTTGCCAACCTTGATTGTTTTCAAACTATCATGAACAAAAAATGTAGAAGGAAGAATAACCCTTCAACCAAAAACACCATTCTTCAAAATCAACCTTCACCAGTCTCTCCACCTTCATCCTTGACTACCTTGGCCATTTCCCCCGCTTGTGAATCCTCTTCTTGTCCACCTAGGCCCAAGCCTCCAGAGAAAAAGATTGATAATATGTTGACTCTCAGCCTCCCCCCAAAAACTTTTAAGGAAATTGATGATGATTGCATGCTGTAAATTATTCTTACTTTCTCTGCCCATCACCAAATCTCCACTCTTTCTTCCTCCATCCCTTCGGTTCCTATTCCGGGAAGACCTCCAATAATAATTGATGATATGGAAATCTTGAATCCTCCAGGATCTGAAGATGATGAATAAGATGACAAATTTGATATACCTCAGTCTAAAAGAAGAGGTAGGCCACTGGGATCCAAAAATAAAAATTTTGTTGGTAAAAGTGGATCTACTCAATTGATTAACACTTCTATCGACAGTTCTATGGATCTTAAGCGTCCCCCCCTCCCTCAGGAGTTTCCTCATGAATTGCATTTCCTAGAACATAAGGGGACTTGAGTCCCCTGATAGGAAGCACATTATCAAGCATTATCTCGACACTATTAACCATATGGATTTTTTACTGCTTCAAGAATTAAAAGCCATTGATTTTTTGCTTGAAAGAAACCTAAATTATATATGGAAGGATGCTTTTAAGGTTTTTTCCAATCATACTAAAGGTAAGGGGGGTGTTTCCCTTCTCATTAATCCTAATGCACTCCTTGTATCATGGGTAAAGGAGTGTCTCCTTGTAATAGGGTTGCTTGGGTCACTATGAATATCAACTCTTTGTCATTTGGTATTTGTTCTATCTATGCCTCCAACGAAAAGAGTGGACTTTTGGTCCTGGCTCACTTCCCTCCCTAGTATCCCCTGGTTTGTTGGGGAAGATTTCAATATGATTGAATCTTAGGAAGACAAAACTAGGGGCCTCCCCTTTTCCTGGAAAGATTTATAATAATTCCAATGGAATAGGATGAAACATTGCATGCACCTGTATGACCCTCTAACTGGTAATTTTGATGGTTACAATGGTCTATGGCATACCTAGTGTAACTATCAACAAGGCCCTTCTCAAATCTATGCCAGGCTTGACAAATTTTATGCTAACAAGAACTTCTTCTCCTTCTTCCCTGATGACCTTGGAAACCCTGTTACAGTGACACCCACATCACTTTCAGATCATCACCTGATTTATGTTCGTATTAGAATCAATAATTCCCTTATTGATAAAATAGCTGATAACCCAAGGTTCCTTCTTGATGAGGATGTTCTTTCTGCTATCCAACTTATTAGGATTATCAACCAGAATAGTTTCATCTCTCTTTCCTCTATCAATCTTTGGAGTCAAAACATTTTTTCTTGGCATAACCTATTAAAAACCATTGGCCAAAAAAAGGCTAAAGATTATAGACATTCGAAGAAAGTTCTCACTGATAAGCTTCACAATACTAAATTAAATGTTCAAACCGATCCCTATGACTCTACTCTTTGCACTCAAGTCGCTTACGCTAGGGATAATCTTAGGAAACACCAACAAGTTAAAATTAGAGGTGCCAAGATTAGATCTCAAGCTCACTGGCTCCAAAATGGTGACAAAGGATCTAAATTTTTCTTCAATCTTCTTAAGAAAAAGTAGGCTAATGAATCTATAGATAGAATCCTTGTTGATAATAAAGATATTACTAATAATATTGGTATTAAAGATGCTTTTGTTAGGTTCTATACTAATTTATTCACCTCCGAAGATCTGAGGAGGCTAAGTCTCTCAGATGTGATTATAAACATCTTATCCCTAATAGAATCTCCAGGCAGGATGGTGACCTGCTCAATAAAGAGATCTCTATAGATGAAATTGAGAAAGCCATTAAGTCTCTAAAGAATGATAAGGCTCCTGGCCCTGATGGTCTTTCGATTGAATTCTATAAGGCCAATATAGATTGGGTCTGCAAAGACCTCTATGATATTTACTCTGAAGCTTACTCTAAATGTACCCTAGGAAGTCTCATCAATAGAGGGATTATTAAATTGATCCTAAAGGATGGGGACAAAGGCCTTCTAAAAAATTGGAGGCCTATTACTCTCCTAAATGTATCTTATAAAATTATTGCTAAGATTCTGGCTTTGAGACTTGAAACCATCCTTCCCAAATTTGTGAGCTCCACCCAAACTGGTTTTATCAAAGGAAGATATATTCTTGAGAACTTGATCACTAGCTGGGAAGCTATGAATTGGTCCAAACATTCTAACTAGAACTCTTCTATGTTGCATCTTAGCTTTGAAAAATCCCATGACCGGATTGAATGGGATTTTATCCTTATTATGTTAGAAGCTTTTGGTTTGCCTCCCCTTTTTTGTAATTTTGTTAAGATTGTTTTAAAAGATGCTTCTACTCAGGTTGAAGTCAACGGCTCCCTTTCTGACCCTTTCCCCCTTGGTAGATCCATTAGGCAAGGCTTCCCCCTAGCCCCTACCCTTTTTGTCATTGCCTCTTATGCCCTCTCCTACATCATTAGGGATAACTTTATCTCTCCTACTGTTAAAGGCATTACTCTTCCTAATGATACTGACCTTATTAATTGTCATTTTGTTGATGATACCTCGCTATTTTTTGAAGCTACTGAATCCAATTTTGAAGCTCTTCAAACCAAAATTAATGCCTTCTGTACTATCTCGGGCTCCTGAATTTCTCAAGCTAAATCTATTTGCCTCAGCTGGTCTGATCAACCCCCTGGGTGGATTAGCAAATTTAACTTCCAATGGGGAGGCCCTCAAAAAATAGTTCGATACTTGGATATCCCCTTTTCCATAGATCCCTCCCTTAAGGATATGTGGGCTTGGATTAAGGATCAGATTTTCAAGAAGATTAATAAGTGACATAACATATCCCTTTCCCTTGTGGGAAGAGTTCAGGTTTGTCAAAAAATTCTCTCTTCTTTTAATGTTTACTACTCCTCAGCTTGGATGTTTAACAATTATTAGATTCTTGAAATTCAGAAAGCCATTAGAAACTTCCTTTGGTCTGATGGTAAAGGTAAAAAGAAGAGGCACGCTGTAAAATGGGACTGGTGTCACACTGATAAATTCCTTGGAGGTTTAGGTTTAAAAGACCTTAAGATTCAAGGGACTACCCTTACCACCAAATGGATCTTCCACTCTCTAGAAGGAGATGAGCCTTGGAAGGTCCTTATTAGAAGCAATATTGAAAGAGGAATTCCTAAAAAGGCTAAGTCTTAGAAAAACATCCCTTTATGTGATATCATAGAGGGCGGTCTTCCCATTCTTGTTCAAGGCTCTTTGGTCTTTAAAACTATTTGGAAGGCTTGGGAATATGTTATGCAATACATCACTAATAAAACCTTCTTTGATCATAAAATTCTATATGGTGAAAGATCCATTTGGTGGCACTTGTATCTTGCTAGAAATCCTCTTTCCCTCTCCCAAGGATGCACTGCTAAGCATTGGAATAATCTGGGAATCTCTCAATTCATCTGTCTTTTTGAGGAAGAAAAGCTTATCAGCTGGGAGGATATTAGTGCTAAATATCATATTCCTCTTTCTCAAAAGAAGACTTAAATAACATGATCGTCAAATCTTGTAAGGACCTGCCCGCGGTCTGCCATGTTGATTCTCATAGATTTCTTAAGATCAAATGGCCAGATGGTATGGTTGTGGAAAAAATAAAACCCAAAAATATTTACAAAATCATTGATGCCAAAAATGACATCATTTGTCATATTAACAAACTCTGGTATATTGATTTAGATGATAATATGTGGAAGAAACACCTTGACAGACTATGGAAATATCCTATTGAGCTTAAGATCAAATGCTTCAGATGGCTTCTGCTTCTGGATAGACTCCCCTTGAGAAAATATTTTACTGATAATGATGCTTGCAGATTTTGTGGTCTTCCTGACACCAGCAGACATATCTTCTTTGATTGCTCTTTTGCCAAAAGTATTTGGCGTATGTTTGGTATTGAAAATACCCTTTCTTTGTGAATATTTTTAAAATTATTACTGGATATATTGATGGTGTTAAAAAGGATACTAATATTTTTTGGAACATGCTATCTTCTAACATTTTGTGGCAGATTTGGAAATGTAGAAATGAAGAAAGGTATCAAGCTTATCCTAGGTCCCTTACTGAGTTTTTCTGAAAACTCACATATTTCAAAATTTCCTCGAAGGTGAACGTGAATATGTCGTTGGATAGAAAGAAGCTCAGAAGATTTCTCCAAACTGGTCACTCCACCATGTTTGTCTATGAACTGAAGGATGACTTTGACTAGAGAAGCCATATTGATAACTTCGCCAACTTTGAAGAAACCTTGAAGAAGCTCCCTAAGGAAGTCAACAGGAATAGGAATGCGACTGATCATAAAATTAGCATGCTGACTTAAATTCAGGAGAAGAAGAATATTGTCTGGATCGAGGGCCTAGGGGGTTGGACTGTCTGGGTTGAGGATCACAATGATATTCTGCATTAGTCTTTTTGTATCTATGAACTGCAATTAGTATTTTTGTTGGCTTTGTAAACTCTTGTTGGCTGAGGCTTGGCCTCGCCCGGTTAACTCTTGTTATATTTTGTATTTGATCTCTCTATAGCTAATAAAAAAAATAGTAAAATTATCAATTAAATTAAAATTTTAACTAATTATTATTGATTATTACTATCTTTAAAGCATTATAATTATGATTGTAGTTAGAATTAGAAATATATTACAGATTATAGTTATAATTATTGAAAACCTAAAATAAACATATAATTGAAATATTATTAAAAAATATCACTAAAATATGAATAATAGATATAACACTACTTTAGATTCAAGTTTCTATATTTTATTTATCTAATATAATCTACAAATATTACTTACTATTATAAAAATTATTATTGTACTACTAACAAGACAAGTAATTGTAATTATAATATTAAATATAATTTAATTAAGCATAGTAGGACATGATTTTATTAGAAGGTAATAATTTAATTACTATAGTTGTCAAACGAAAACTAAAAATTCCGCAAGAAATAATGAATATTTGTGAAGATTGACGACTGTTCTTCATCCCACGAATACCACCTATATAATGCTTCTTGAAGAAGAACAATTTTCCAACGATTTTGTGCACATATGTTTATTAGTATCTGAGAAACTAGCTATGAGTTTTATCTGTGTAGACAAAGAAGATAATGAGGATTTATCTTATCTTCGCCATGATCTGCACATTTGCTGGTTAGTACAGGAGCCTTACTTGAAACTCAAGGCATTTTGGGACAGTTTAGCCATGGACGAACACCCAAAAATGCAAAGCATAATGCTTCGTGGGAGAGTACTAAAAAAAATGGAGAAACAACGTTGGATTAACATAGCCAACTTAGACAGTGGCAAAGACATTCCTCGTGGAGTGAAAGAAATCCTTGAAAAAATAAGGTCCCATGCAACAAAGGAGGGCAAAAACGATGGTCCTGAAATACAAATGGTTCTAAGACCTTATGTGAATGTTAGAGATCTTGATAATGAAAACCCTGTTCCTTGTTGTGCACCCTATGTTGTACTGAAAAAGTATGTAAATCCTTTGGCACGTGATAGAAATGAATATCATACAAAGCATATCAAATGGCTTTTTGATAGAGGCAGAGCTTGGTTGAAGTGGAGACAGATTTTTCCACCTTCTAAAAAGTTTGCAGAGCTCATTCAAAGATGTATTCCTCCTCCTGATGATGAGTTTCCTATTGAGCTTCTCCAAATGATTGAGGAAGACTCTTCTTCCATTGGCACTGAAACTTCTTCTCAGGGTTCCAGTGAGAAAAAAATGTCTTATAGAAAGAAGTAGACAAATTATATTCCATGGGTATTAGTCCATAAAAGGCACTTAAGTATCAGCAAATTTGGAAATCCTTGGGAATAATCTATGTGTTCCTACTCTTTACATTCAGTTCAAATGTTTTATTTGGGAGTAAAATGATTGTTGGTTAGATCAAAATAGATAATGAATGTGGAAGGTGGCAAAGGAAACAAATAGATGCATATGTATTGAGGGATAATTTTATTAATATTTCTTCAAGTATTAAGGAAATAAATTTAGGGGTGGGCTTTTATTTATTGATTAAGAGGGTCTTATTTATTAGATAGGTTTCTTTATAATTAGTTATTTTTAAAAATATCTTTAAAATAATTTAAAAATATTTTTTAATATATTTTAGTAGAAGGATTATGATATGAAAAATTAAAGAATTTCTAATGTTTCTTGATAGATCTAAGACATGGGTGAACAATTTTATTTATAATTTCTTGTAATATATATGTAGGTACTATTTTTTTTCAATTGAAAACTAACAAGCCCTCTTTCACATGAACTAGTTTCTATGGAATTAAAAAATGAAATAAAATCAATAAATGATCAATATATAATTATTTTAGTAAGAAAATATTTCTAATCTATTAATACAACTCAATGTTTTTGACAAAATAAAACAAGAACATTGAAATCACATTGTAAAAAAATCAATGCGAATCACCCAAACTACTTTGTTACATGGTGAACATCCTCGCCTAGGAACAACATTCATATTTTATTTGCATCCCACCAAAATAGAAGCACCCATGTACCTTTGTTGTGGTTGGTAGTGAAGAAGTCAACGTCTCTCGATATCCATTTCAGGTTAGTCTCTAGGTAGAAATGAGTAGCCTTAACTTCTTGTAACATCATAATGCCAATTTTTCTGTTCAAATTGAGAAACCTCTTATTGTTATATTTCCTATATGGGGATTCCAATCCCCTAACATTCAAGAGGTCACTTTCAGATCCATATTCATCAAGGGGTAGTGTCCATGGGAGCCTTGAAGCTCCTGTAGCATTTAGGCAAAGGATCTCTATTGCTTAGTTTCTCCTTGTTATTGGTGGAACCAAAAGGTCTACCTCTCTTTCTTTTAACCTTGAAGTCAAAGGACTGTTCTACCCCTAAAGATGGCTTACTATTTTTCTTATTTTTCAAGTCCCTCTTAGCTCTACCTATTTTTTTTGTTTTTGTGAGCACTAGGAGCCTCCATAGCCTTGTCTACCATAAAATCCTTTATTTTCTTCTCATACGGCACAATGGACCAATCTAGTTGATCAACCATCTCCTTGAGGTTACCACTTTTTCTATCAAACTCCCAATCTTCTTTAGGAAGCACATCACTAAAAAAGGAGGGCTCAAAGTCATTGGACGCAGTTAGGTAAGAGTTGAAAGGGGGGCAACAACAACTATAACAACAATGAGGGAATAATCAGAACAATGGTCATTAGATCCATATGCATATTTTATGTCCTTCAATGCATCAATCTTATTTGAAACAACATCAATAGAATTAGGAAATAGGGTAGCAACACCCTTCCCATTTTCAACTCCTACCAAGATTCAGTGAGTGCTAGTGGAGTTCCTTTGTCTAGTAAAGCACCCCCTAAGGAAGGGAGGGGTCTAGTACAATGTTTATTCTTACAATTTTTAGAGCCTAGGTTAAGGATTGGATCATTCTCAATTTCTAAGAAGAGAAGAGAGTCACATCTCTTCTTAGGACTAGAATTCTTCCTAAGTTTGGCAATGGCTAATTATTGAGCATTTGGGACTCTGTGTTTAGGCAGACCATCTGTACCATCTAGATGATAGGGTTGAATGATGTCTTCTGAAGCAAAAAAAAAATAATGGTGAGAAGAGACTCACAAGGCATCCTTGAATACTTCAATCTTTTTAGCCAATGCTCTATTATGGCTACTATCCACTCGGGTGGGATTAGGCCGAAGAGGTTTACCGGGAGGCTTCTTAATACCATAACCTAGACTTGAAACAAAGGACACAAATTTAATATTAATTTTTAGGGTTCAGGTAGACTTAGGATTATCCTTACTAGTTTTAGGAGTATTTGTATTCTTCAATAATGGGTAATTTCTCATTTTATGCCCTTCTTTGTGGCACAAAAAATAGGCATTCAACCCTCCAAGAAATTCAATAGGGAAAATGACAATGTCAAACTCCATATCAATCTTTAAGATGTCTACAATATCAATATTAGGATTTGTTGGAAAGTGATGTTTTGGGAGCACTAGGGATCACTTAAGGGTTGTCATTTATAGCAACACTTATGTTGGAGTGATTGCATGTAGAGAATTTTGGTACTCGAATTGCAGTCATGAAAATGACTAAGTATAGAATCAAGATAATAGTATATTGTGGTACTGTTTTGGTCAACGAAAGTAATATGTGATATATTATGGCTTGTGAAGTTAGTAGAAGACATTTTGGGATATGTTGGACCTTTAGTTAAGGTCTCACATGTTTTGGTAAAGAGATCAGTGAGATACAATGTTGTGAAGGTATGCGAAGAAAAAGAATCAGTTAAACATGGGGTGAACCCACAATAGTGGGTTACACTTTTTTGCCTGAATGGACACTGAACTCTACATTTTGAGAACAGATTCAGATGCATATTGCCATTGAACCGTTTGAAATCAAAGGATGAAGTAAATTAGAGTCTTTTAGGATTTTCTGTCTAGATTTTAAATATATATATTTTTATTTTTTTTGAATTTATTTGAATACTTTTTTCTTTCTCCCACGAAAATTGGTATGGTGTTGAAAATGTCATTTTCAAATAGTAACATTGTTTTCATAGAACATAAATTTTTTTTGTAAAATAGATATGAACGTGATTCTTTTGAATTTAGTTTTGTAACATCCATACGAAGGGCATGCAATTGGTTTGACAACTTTATCATGATTATTTCATATTTTATTAACGTTTGACGTTGACTAAACCATAATTTTGACATACCTTAACTACATAGCTTATAACTTGTTGTGTATTTATCAAATTTGAAATATATTTTTTTTATAGAAATTAGACTCAAAGATGGAGGGCACTATTATTTTAAAAAAATTTCCCCTTTTTTACTATTTTTCATTGAATGCCAAACTCAGAGGTTTATATTTGATAAAAACCCTACATTCGATTAACGTCAAAAACCATACACATAATAAATTAGAAATAGTCAAATCTATAATCGTTAGAAAGATGGTTCCAAGTACTTGTGCTATGCAAAAGAACATCTCCTTATTGTTCCATTTGATCCCCGCGCTTCAGCCCCAAAGCCATGAAATTCTCAGAATTTCTTCAAAGTTTGCAAACAGGGCCTAATCAGGTACTTTCGATCGAAAGTACCTAGTTTCGATAGAAAGTACTTTCTATTGAAACTCCTTTACAAAAAACAATGAAAATTACCCATTCTCAGGGTTTTTTGATATAAAGTACTTTCTATGGAAAGTACTTTCGATCGAAGGTACTTTTGATCGAAAGTACTTTCGATCGAAAGTACTTTCTATTGAAAGTACTTACTTTTGATAGAAAGTACTTTCTATTGAAAGTACTTACTTTTGATAGAAAGTACTTTCTATCAAAAGTAGTTAGTTTCAATAGAAAGTAATTTCTATTGAAAGTAATTGAGTAAATTTGTGCTCTCATGATTTTTCGGATGAATTCCTTCCTCCAAAAAATTGTAACCCACTATTGTGGGTTCACCCCATGGCATATAAGAAGTTACGATGATTGAGACAAGGTTAGTTGATATGGAAACATGATAAGTTAGTTGGATATTGTATATTGCCGACACTTTGGTAATATATGATCACCAACTCTATGCTTATCATTTACATTAGTAATTATTATGTTTTGTAATGCATTTTGGAGAGCCGACTAGATGGCAGAGTTTGTATAAGTATAGAGTGTTTTGTGGAAGCGATAAGTGTGATTATGATTATGATGTGATGGATGTGAATCTGAGAGTAGAGAGTAGATGCGAGATCAGTGTTTGACATAGCTATAACTGGAACTATCTAAGCATAGCAATTGCTTGTATTGTTCATTTTTGAAGAACACTTTGTGACAATATTGCAATTGTAAGAGTTGTAAGCTCACCACCTTTAACAAGGTTTTTGTTACCCCTAATAGGGTTTTGTATTCCTCTAGCAAGGAATTTACTATGTAATACTCAGCTCCTAATAGGGCTAGATCTCCTAACAGGGATACTATATTTTAGTGCATAGTTGTGGGTACCATCCCCACCAGGGTTTTCCCTTGGCTAGGGTTTCTTTGAGAACAAATAATGGTGTCATGAGTTATGTGTTTATCTTATTTTCATTTCTATATTAATATGGTTCATTTACAATTGGTTGAAGTTTAAATTAAAGTGCAGTAATACTGATTCACCCCCTCTCAGTATTATCTAATCCTAACAAATGGTATCAGAGTTATTGGCCCTTAGAGAGAAATCCCAATAGCTTAAGGGAGATTAGAATGGATTCAAAAAGTTTGCAAGAGAACTTTGAAGAAGCACTTGATGACCTGGATAAAGAAAAGGATGAGAATGGTGAATTGAAATTCAAATTGAGAAGAGCAAAAGGTTTCATTAGGAAACTATTGGAACAACTTGAAACTTCAGGAAGTCAGAAATAAGACCTTATGGACAAGATCAAAGAGGATTTAGACAATGAGACATCAGACCAAGTAAAGAAGCTGGAGCAAAAAAAATAAAAAATCAATCTTCTAATGATTAAAGAGATTTAACATGAAAAAGATGCAAGATACAAAGTTGAAGAGTGACTAAAAGAAGCAAATGAGCAGATAGGACAAATGAAGACTGAACTTGATCTCTACAAGGATAAGTGTCAATAATTGGAGAAGTACAATTAGATCATAAAAGGAGAACTCACTCAATCCAAATTGCATATTGAGAAGTTGCACATGAGAAGTGATAAGATTGATGAACAAAGAGAAACACAAAAACCTAAAGGAGACATGACTGGAGTTGGATTCAATGAAGCAAAATGTTTTAAGACTAATGAAGAACAAAATGAAGCAAAGGATGATGAAAGACCTACTCTTGAGAGACCTAGAGATCAGTCTAGACCTTTCAGAGGTAGATGCTTTTGATGCAACAAAGTTGGGCACATGAAAATAGATTGTAGAGGTAAAAATTCTTTCAAAACCTTTTCTGGTTATTTTTATAACTAGTATGATTATGGACATAAGAAAGAAGAATGTAGAAAGCCTGATCAGTCTAGATATAAACAAGACTACATCAGAGAAGAGTCAACAACCAAGATCACATGCCTCAAATGTAATAACTTTGGGTATAATGCAAGGTATTGTAAGCTACAAGTAAATCAGGATAGAAGGAGACTACCTACATGTTAGAAATGCAATAACCTTGGACATATAGTGAAATTTTGCAGATACAATGGAGAGGACCAACAAAACCAAGAGGACCACCTCCTATGGTTATAAGGAAGAATGTTGGTGACAATGGTAAAAGTTTTACTGAGTACATGGATGAGTTTGAGAATCATTTCAAAAAATCTACAAATGAAGAGGATGATAAAGTGTGGAAGATAAAAGATTTCAATAAGGCATTGGTTTAGGGAGAGACAATAGATGATACTGTGTCTTTGCATGATGATTTCATTGAGACATCGACCTAGAAGGTCGCATGGCCTTAAGGGGAGCATTGATGTAGATAATAGAATATATCTAGCCCCTATTTATGTGGAATAAGCTCATGAAAGCTTAGATTTGGTGTGTATAGATACTGTGGAGTTTATGTTTGAGAGCACAACACTTGGAGATTCATATTTCATGTTCATGAGATTTTTTTGACTGGACAACATGTGAAGTTGAGCTACCTATGATTAATGAACTTACTCAACTTGCAAAGGATAAAAAGGCTTGAAGCATATCATTTCTACACCATTTATTGATCAACGACTAAGGAGAGTAGAGTTGTGAAGCATTTCAGTCATCTAGCAGACATATTGCATGATTACTTAAAGAAAAGTTCCAGATTCTAGCGTGTTAAAGGTATTTAGACTTTATACTCTCTGAGAAGTTATGGATGCACCAGTAATCTTTGATGTTGTGGATAGAACTAGGTGTAAGTTCAAGAAACATCCGTTTAAGTCTTGTGAGGATGGTCTGAAAGGAGCATTTTCGCAAACCCCTTACAACATGTTGCATGTGGAGGACATTAGGGCATACATAAATTGCAAGTATGAGATCATTCGATATGTCAACATCTATAGTGAATTAGATGCTAGGATGATAGAAGTAGATGGATCAATGGTAGAAGTGTTTAAAACACTTAGAAGATCAGTCCATTATCAAGCTAACCCTACTGAATGAGTTCCATAAAACTGAATGGTTTAAGATAATCCTAAGTAGAATCCATGACCAGTTTATATGGATTCAAAAAAAACCAGTAAAGATATGTGCTCAAATAATTCATGAGATAACAGGTTTGGATAATGATGGAACCCTCCCAGTTGTAGAAAAGAATATCAAAAAATAAGTGGAAACCCTAACCCATTCAAAGTGGGATAAGAGAGCTATGACAGTTAATGACATCTTTTAGCAAGATGTAAGGTTGGAAGCTATGATATTGGGTTATAAGATGTTCTATAGCAGTAGACCTAACTCTGTATCAGTTGGAGTCATTATAATGGCTTATATAATGGTTAAAGAAAACAAGAAGTACAACCTATGCGAAGTTCTAGCACGACAATTTTTGGAAAATGTGAAGGTTATAAAGAAAGATAAGATAGAGGCATTTAGGTTTGGATCACTATTGGTTCATATGTACATCCACATTATACACAAATTCCCTAGCATGCACCCTAGAGCATGGAAGGATAATGTACCTACTGGAATTTAGATTTCTGAGAGCTACCAAAGACAGGACAAGAATTGGGTAGATGGAGAGCTATTTTCTATGACCAAAATCCTTCAAAGGTAGATGAAGGAAAGATATAGGATACTTGAAGGTATAGTGGAGAAATATAAGGACACTATCTTTTTCATGGTTGAAACTGATTTTGTGTGTTTTGAGGCAGTGGAACCTAGGAAGAAATGGTGTTACCCTATGGGGTATGAAGTCAGTTCTGAAGTTCTAACTATGAAAGTAGAGCATATATTAGCATCAAAAATAGACACTACTGAAGAAATATGGGGAACATATAGGGAAAAATCTGAAAAAGTCAGAGAAGAACAAGAAAAAGGGACAAGAAAGAGAAAGATTAACAAAATAATGGAGGACATTACTGCGAAGGTAGGAATCACTAGGGAGTAGTGGAAGAACATAAGGACTAAGATGACATAAGCATCTTCCAGCATGGTAATTGATGCACCTCCCCCTTTTGAAGCTAAAAAGGAAGTAAGCCCTACTCCTAATATCATTGACTTATTATCTACACATGAGAAGACTGGAAAAAAAATTGTACCTATGAACACACCTAGAAGATCTACAAGATCTACTAAGCAAAGAAGCTCTACAAAACAAGAGGTAGAAGTGGAAATAAAGAAGAAAGAAGAAACAATGACTGAGAAGGTAGAAGAAAAAGAAGCACAAAAGAAACCACCAAATCTATGGAAGCCAAACATTCAGATGTTGCAAAAGAGAGTGATAAGAGATGGAAATCTGAAGACCATATATAGATATTATGAAAGGTATGACCCTGAGAATCAAGAAATAATTGAGGATACCATAATTGAGTACTTATTAGTTTTTAAGAAGAATCTGTTAGAGATAGAAAGGAGTATCCCTATGGAATTGTATAGTAAGCTAGAGATTAAAACACAATTGGTGCAGTCTGAAGATGAAAACATAAGGAACAAGGACATATAAGACATGTTACTTGTTGTTTCTATACAAGAAAGGGAGAGAATCATGAAAGAATTGAAACCTTTGTTGAGGACCAAGGCGAGACTAGTAAAAATAATGGCAAGAAAGTATGACAAAGTCATAGAGGACACTCAAAAAGAAATAGATCAAATTCTAATGAGTAATATGCTTAAGAAGAAATCACCTCACAAGGTTACTAGGTCTACACTATTAGGAATGGGAGAAATTTCTAAGACTATTGATGTTTGTAAACAAGTAAGAGAAGTTGACATGCAACCAGACTTCTTTGTCTCTGGTGTGCCTGTGACCCTTAAAACCTCGCATGATGTAAATGACCCATTCTTAGATAGTGCAATGATAGTTGAAGAAGAAGGACAGATAGATGAAGAGCATACAAAGGATAAAAATGAAGAGAAGGTACATGAGAAGGAAATAAAAAAAGAAGAAAGGCAGGTAGAGGAAACAAGAACATAAAAAGTAGTTGAGGTAAGGTTTGAGAAAAAATAAGAACCTGACACCTCCTCTACTCTACTATTGGAAATTATGGCCAAACTAGTGAGCATAGATGTGGAGAGCATGGATGAGGATGAACTAAGGAGGTTATCCTTCATGGCTTTCAATAAGGCTAAGAAAATATCAGTACAAAAAGGAGACAAAAGAGTAAAGGTGATTTCTAGGGCAGTGGAGATAGTAAATAAATTATTCCCTACACTTATTATTTTTCAAGGAAAGGATGGGGCAGAGAACCTAGGCATGGCATTAGATAGCTTTGCTAATCAATTTGAGTCATTGCTGAAGATCACGAAGGATAAGGCATAGAAGAGTTTCTTAGAGAAGAAGTTGAAAGAAGTTTGTCAGTCCATCTCATGGGACTTAGACATTCTTAAAGAAACTACACTTAAGGCCAAGAGATGTATAACACAAGGAAGAAAGATATACATTCACTGGATAAATCCTTTTAGACATGTGAAGAACATTGAAGATATCATAGCCAAGGATAGGGCTACCCTAGATAGTTTGATGGACAGTTGTGAAGCCTCTTCACAAACTATATTGGAGATGGATACGAAGGCATCCAAGATATTGGATAAGATCAGTACTTTGAATGTGGAGAAAGGGAGAGTAGTAGATAGATTTTATTTGCTAGAGAGTTCAATAACTCCTAAGCTAACAATTCTTGAAGCTCATCTCATAGAGATGGAGAAAATAGAAGGATCTATGTCTATACCCACTGAGCTGAAGGTAGCAGAAACAACCTCTTATGCACTGAATGGACTGATCCATGTCAGTGAGCTTTTGATAAATTCATGGGAAGATGAAGTGAAAACCTTGGAAAACACTTTCCAAGATATTCTAAATCTGGTAAGCACTAAGTCTTTTTGTACTTAAGAATTTTTGAAAATTTGAAAGTACCTTTTCCATTGATGTCAAAGGGAGAGGAAGAGAAGAGAAAAATGAAGAGAGGAAGAGAAGAAGAGGAAATAAGAAGAAGGAAAAATAATTTTAAAAAAAAAGAAAAAAAGAAAGAGAAGAAAAGATATGTATATATGTAGAAGGGAGATAGCGCTTAGACACTTAGTCAATTTTTGTTTAGTGTTTCCATCAATGCCAAAGTGAGAGATTGTTGGCAAGTGATGTTTTGGGAGAACTAGGGATCACTTAAGGGTTGTCGTTTATGAAAACACTTATGCTGGAGTGATCACATGTAGAGAATTTTGGTACTAGAGTCACAGTCATGAAAATGACTAAGTATAGAATCAGGATAACAGTATATTGTGGTATTGTTTTGGTCAGTGAAAGTAATATGTGATATATTATGGTTTGTGAAGTTAGTAGAAGATATTTTGGGATATGTAGGACCTTCAGTTAAGGTCACACATGTTTTGGTAAAGAGATCCATGAGATACAGTGTTGTGAAGGTATGCAGAGACAAATAATCAGTTAAACATGGCATATAAGCAATTGCGATAATTGAGGCAAGGTTAGTTGATATGGAAACATGCTAAGTTAGTTTGATATTGTATATTGCCGACACTTTGGTAATATATGATCACCAACTCTATGATTATCATTTGGATTAGTAATTATTATATTTTTAATGCATTTTGGAGAGTCGACTTGATGGCAGAGTTTGTATAAGTATAGAGTATTTTGTGGAAGCGATAAGCATGATTGTGATGATGATGTGATGGATGTGAATATGAGAAAAAAGAGTAGATACGAGATCAGTGTTTGACAGAGCTATAACTGGAACTATCTAAGCATAACAAGTGCTTGTATTGTTCATTTTTTAAGAATACTTTGTGACAATATTGTAATTGTAAGAGCTGTAAGCTCACCACCTTTAACAGGGTTTTTGTATACCCGTAACAAGGTTTTTTATTCCTGTAGAAAGGAAATGTACTATGTAATACTCAGCTCCTAACAGGGCTAGATCTCCTAACAGGGATACTATATTTTAGTGCATATTTGTGGGTACCATCCCCACCGGGGTTTTCCCTTGGGCAGGGTTTCCTCGAGAACAAATAATGGTGTCATGAGTTATGTGTTATGTGTTTATGTTCTTTTTATTTATGCATTAATATGGTTCATTTACAATTGGTTGAAGTTTAAATTAAAGTGCAGTAATACTGATTCACCCCCCCTCTCAGTATTACATAATCCTAACAAGATTTACTACCATAAGAATTATTGCATCCATGTGAGGTAAGATGGCATTTGAATCCTCCATTTGAATAAGCCTCATAATAGTTTACAAAGTATTAGGTAACACATTCCATAGAAATGAAGGAAATTTTCAATAATAATAATCAAGCTAGGGCTTGATAGATCAAACATCCTTATTGGCATCCACCAACCATGAAAAGGCCCTAAAAATGCATGAGCCTATGTTCTAGAACTACCTCGATCCTAAACACCTCCATTTGAAAAATAGGGGTTTTGAAGAAAATAAGAAACAAATTTTTTTGGATCATCCTATAATATGTATAATTTAAAACCCTAGTATTTTGGACCAAACATTCACCATCCAATCATTTATCAACTTACGAGTAGGAAACCTAGACACATTCTAAGCTACAAGAAAAATGACTAAATTTATTAATCTATCCTTCTCGCTAGCAATAGCTTTAGCCATTTGAAAATTTGGCTTTGAGAACTAGAGAAACAAAGGGGGGCTCTTACCTCTTCCTCCACCATGGTAGTTAGTAGAAAATTCTTTTAGAAAGGTACCAATGTCAAATCTCACATCATCCGGGATGGAGAAAGAACCTACAACTGCTTCTCTAAATGACTTCCACTTTGTCTCTCCACCGACATCATTATTAACAATGGTATCAGTGATTTTTAAGCCAATAGGCTTCCCCTGTGGGGAACCTTGCATACGGCCTGCTCGAATTTTTCTCACTTTCAGAGTTGTCTCACGACTGTAAATAGTTTTACGCTCATAGTTTTCTGATTATAGCTTGTGGTTACCTTGTATCAGTAAATCCATTTATCAACAGTGTCATGCCATTTAATCGACTTGCATCTCTCATAATTGTATCATCAGAGGAATTTAAGATGAGGGAGTTGAAGTTGTTGGCAATCAAAAGCATGTTATGAGGTACTTACTTTTCCCCAATAATATCAACCAAGAAATTCGTAGATCTAACCAAAGCCATCGATTCTCCCACTGCAACTTGAAAACATTGTAAACGACAAGAGCATTTTTATGCCTCTATCTATGAAATGGTGTCAATGAATTTGTTTTCACCCCAAATGTGTTATGTTTATTGCCAGTAGATCCCAACAAATTTGTAGCTCTATTTTGTGTTGATTTGCTTATTTTTTGTATGTTGTTCTGCGCTTTACACACTTCGTATTGGTAAATTTTGTGTCAAATATGCAGAGTGACCACCTGTGTGTGTTGTTAAAATTGGTATTATTTTGCATTGCAATGGAAACTGTGAGAGTTGGCAAATGAGATATTGACAGGTGTGAAGAGAACTAAAGTGATCTATTAGATTGAAGTGAAGAGAACTCTGAGACCGGTTGTAGAAAAACTAACCCAAGTGGGCCACACATTGTGGGGTGTTGGTACTTTAAAACTACAACAATTTTGATGAAAAATGAAGTCTTGTGTTTTAAGAAATGCAGGTCGTAATTATTAGTTCCTGCCTACGGCAGGATAACTACTGCAATCGTTCAATGTAAAATTATTTTTATTGCTCCAATCAGATTTGAGTATTTTTTAATCTGTGTGCATATTATATAGTTTGGTAATTTTTATATATTTAAGAGAGTTGAATAATATCATTTATTTTTAATCCTATTGGCCCTCATAGAAAATGGCAATGAAAAAAATAATTTTCTGCAACTTTAATTTGGAAAAAAAAAATCACCGTCGGGCACTGGCTACCGTGCAAATATGTTTCACCGGCACCCTTGGCATCCAATGGCATGTGCCAATGCCTGTACTCGAACGTACTACGTACGCCAGTAAATACTGACACTATTTTTTTTCATACTTTTCCTTATTTTACTGTTATCGAGGCTTTTGGATTATCTCAATCAATTAATTTTTTTTTAATATATTAATATTTGTATATGAAATTTGATTAATATTAAACTTTTTTTCAGTTTTATCTTATTAATGAAATTACGTTGATATTTTATATAAAATTAAATACAATATTTTTTATAAGACAAAAATGATGTTTTATATAAAATTAAATTTATGCTTCACATATTTTTAAATCTTGAATAAAAATGATTTGTTTCAATTTATTACATGAATTAAACTTTTTGTAAAAAAATGATTTATTTTGTATTAAATTAATATAGTAAATTTTATAATTCAAATATTCAATATGACTTGTATTTAAGTGTAGGGAAAAAATTATTCAAAAACCTTGCATGTTTATTTTAAGATCAAATTTGATTTTTTAAATTTTAGAGTAATAATTTTATAATATAATTTAATGTCATACATTTTCAAAAAGAAAATTGAAATGTTTATTAAAGATAATATATCTTGAATATCTATTTTTTTTCCATATTTTGTTATATATATAACTAGTTTTTGTCTATTTATATTAGTGTTGTATATTTATTATTATTTTGTTTATTATGTATTTTGTTTAATTTGTGTTGTCTTGTTTTTGTTTTTATTTTTATTTTCTTTCTACTCTCCTTTTTTCAATTGATCTTTAGTCTACAGCTCACCTTTTTTTTAACTTAATAAGTATTAGTTGTGTTTGCTTGATTAAATGTAATTGCTTTTATTTTAAAAAATTAAAAAAATCAAATTATTTTTAATAAACTAAAATAATTGTATTATCAAATATAAAATTATTTACTTGTGTACTTCCTTATACTTATACTTATTGAATTAAATAAAGATATTTATTCATTTATATTAAATTTATAGATGAATATTATTAAAATAATTTAATAATATTTATTGTTTTAAGTAAAAAAATCTTTCATTTTAGTCAATTTATAAGTAAAAAATTGATTTATTTTGTATTAAATTAATCTTGGTTTCTTCTATTTACACATTATGTCAAACTATGGATATGAGATAGTGCAGACACTTAATGTAGATATAGAACTTGATGTACTCGTGAAGAGACAAATGAATGAAATAAATGCGGGCAAGTCTGTTTGCACTTTCACATTGGGTAGTACATGGCCTCTGATTTTAAAGTTTTTGGAGATTGTTGACATCAATCTTACAACAAGGGGTTTTCCTTTAAAATTAGCCAATGTGTATTTTCCACTAGAGGCATTGACAAAACATTTTTGTTCTTATTTTTAGATTTACTTTGATAAGAAATGTCTATTTTTTTTTCGGTTGAATCTTTCAACATATCTAAAGCAATCTGGGTCTTTATTATTTTTCTAAGCTCGGACTAACAATTTGTTTTCCAATAAATCTTATAAGAAATCAATTTTAACATGACACTCATTAAATTGATATGATTCTCAGTTTTCTATGAGTATAGATTGACTAAATTTGATTGTATTTTGGCAAAATATTTGCAGTAGTAAATAAACTATATTAAATTAGTTTTATTTGATTTTTGTTACAATATTCATGGTCATTGAGATAATAAATTACCTTCTACCACACATTTTTTAATTGAATTTAAGCTATTTAATAATTTAATATTACAAACAACAGAAATAGCTAGCTTGGGAATAAGAACATAACAACCAAAGATTACAATTCAAATTTTCTTTACGATAGCATGGAGAAGCTACCAAATTAAAATTCTAGATAGAAATGACACTACAAATAAGAGTAACTAGATTATATGATATTTTCATCCACTTAAAATTTTTCTCATATTCAAATTCAACTTTAGATTTTTTCAGTGTATTTTAATTTTTCATATTTTAGTTAAGGCTCACAATTCAAATATTTAATTTAAATAAATTTTTTTTAAAAATTTAATTGTAAAGTAATTTTATTATTAATATTATAAAAAAAAATTGACAAATATAAATATTTGTTTAATTTTTTTAAATTTTAAAATAATCAAGAATTCAATTTTTACTTTATCAATAAGTTTTATTTTATTTCTAACTTTTTAGATTTGGTTTATTTTGTCCAAGTCCAAATTTAAACATTAAGATTCCTAATATAATTTTATTTATAATCATTTAATTCAAGGGTTTCAATATATATAAAATATCTTTAAAAGTCATTAATTATTATATTAAAATTCAAAATAATAGAGGAAAATAGTGTTTCTTTTGCTACAGCATATTTTCATCTGCAAAGTTTGGATCTTTTGGTGTATTAAAACTCTTCTAGAACAAAACACTCTTGGTTATGGCCATAATGTTGCTTTAGGTCCAATTATAATGATCTTAATTCTTAACATTGTAAAGTTTGATGGTCTTTACAATTGATTAGTTTTTTACTAGATTTATAAAGTATATAGTGTTCTTCTTGCAAGATATCTTCATTCACAAGATTTTAGGCTCAATTTGTTGCATTCGAGATTGAATTGCAAGTGCGACTTATTCTACATCCTCTACATCCACAAATCAAAGTTGTCCTCTCTATCACTATTAATGTAATAGAATTATTAATTATTTCAAGCTTCAGTTGGCATGGCACATTTTTTCCCTATTCATTTCATTTAACCTCTTTCTTATTCATCCAAGTTTTTCATTATTTCACTTCAACTTAACTCTACTAGCATTACACTATTGGCAGGAACTTTGACACTTTGCGTCTCTTGTTGTCTTGGGTATTCCAACACCAAATCTCTAATTAGTTTGCAAAAAGAAGGATAAATGAGTTTTTAGAGAACTATGTTTAGAAACACTTGCAAGATTCCAATAGATCAAATTAAACAACGTGGAATGAAATAGTGATGCACATTGGCAAAGAATTGGGCAAAAGTATTCACAGGTAACCACAAGCTATACCTTCATAGGAAACTGTGAGGACAATCATCAATATATCTATTTTTTATTTTTATTTTTTCCCTTTTGAGGTGTGTGCGTGATGACGGTTTTCAAGGTGACTTTATGAATCATCCTAAAGGAAAATTTACAAAGTCAGGGGCTCTATTTTGTGTGTAGAGTTTAAATATTGAAAATATAGAAAAGTAAGGAATATTATGTATCAAAAAAAGTAGTAAGGCAAAGTTTTAATATTTTATTATAGAATAAGTAATGTATTCAGATTTTCATAGTTTATAACAAATTAATAGCTATAAATAATAATTATATGCAAGAAGGAATTTAAAATATAGTGAGGAATACAATGTATCAAATAAGAATTTTATAGTAGTTAGATTAATATCAATTAGGAATTTTATATTACTATTTAAATTTATAGGTAATAGTATAAATTTTTATTTGAATGTGGGAAGTAGATATATTTATTTTTTTATTTTTTTGGTGAATATCAATTTTTGTCACAATAAAGATACATTTTTCATTCATAAAGAAGAGGTAAACTAATTATTAGATGAACAAAACAACAACATGAGACTATAATAGACACCACATAGTAAATGATATAATATTATAATCATTTATCTTAGAATTAGAAATATTAACATTTTGTTTATTGCATGTTATGTAAACATATATACTTGATACTCGTTATAGTCAAATTAGCATTTAGACTATAAACACCCCTTAGACATTATTTAAAATATAATGATCAAACAATGAATAATACTTTTAGATCTCAAACGTACCATAAAATATTAAAAAAATATAGTTTTTTTATTGATCAAAATTTAGCCCAATATAAAATTATCTACTTTTATAAATGAACTTTATATATAATTTTTTTAAAAAAAGACATATATCATTTAAGTAAAAACTCTCATATAGAAAAACTATGCATAACTTTTGCAAAGGAACTTAGATTATACCATATCCTTCTCAAATTAATAAATTAAACAAGAAAATCTAATTCAAATTTAAGGAAAAGCATTTGTACATTTATTTCAATTTCATAATATTCAATGTGATGAACCCAACACAAAACATAGTTATAAAAAAAGTGGTCATAATTTGTTTTAATCTCTAAACTTCTAGAAGAGGACTTTACTTATTGGATATTGCATTATATCTTCCTCACTTTTTCTTCTACTCTACCTTCATTGAGCTCCTTTTGTTGTGCCTTCTTTCTTATTTTGTTTGTTTTCTCTATTTCTTTCTTCACATTTGAGACAGTGATTATTTTTATTTTGAAATTTATGGTGTTTAGAGATGTATATGCATTGAAGTTATAATTCTATTTCATATTTTGAAATTCATAGTGTTTAGAAAAGTTTCAATGCTACATATATATCCAACAATTATCCTTGTCCATATATATCCAAACATATTTATAGAGGACTAGGATACTTTCTTATCCACTTCTCTAGACCATTTTAATGTGCTCCCTTCTATATTAAGATATTATAAAATTTTTGAGGTGCCACAACATACAACTAAAAAAGTCTTGGATTATGATAGGTTGAATACATCTATCCTCTATATATTTAACTTTTCCATCTCTATCTATCCGTCTCCTTCTGATATTCATCTCCTTCTCCACCTCCATCTTCATCTTCCTCTCCATTTATAACTCATATCTCTATCTCCTTACCCCATTCTCTCTTTTGTGTGCTCTTCCCCCTCCATCTTTCTCCATCTCTCTATCTCTCCCTCTCTTTCCCTCTCTCCTTAGTGCAATCATCATGTGGTCATTGGTAGTGGACTCTAGTTATATTCTTGATGTAGAGATTTATTTCAATTATGTTTTGATCTCTGTTAGTGGATATATACTTGAAGATTAATAAACTTAAATTCACTTCAAACTTTCAATTATACTTTCACATCAAAAACCTATCGGCTTATCCCTTGCACGCTCTTTTGGTGCAAGTTCTAGTAATAGCCTTGCCATCTCCCATATAGTATTAAAAACAAGGCCAGACCACATACGAATGAGGCAAGCCTCCCCGCATTTGATTGAAGGACCGTTTGCACGTGTGAGGCCATCCTCACTCAAAATGTAGGGAATTATAGAGCCCTAACATTTTAAATAGTTAAAAACATTTTAAATACCTAGGCTATAATCTTAGGTTTACTTTTTTAATTTATAATTATTTTAAATTTTTATTAAATAATTATTAAATAAAATTATTATAATTCAAATAATAAAATCATCAATTAAATTAAAATTTTTACTAATTATTTTTTATTATTTGTACAATCTTTAAAGAATTAGAACTATGATTATAGTTATTGAATTAGGACTATGTTAAGATTTTAGTTAGAATTATCCAAAAACTTATAAAAATATATAATTACAATATTATTAAAAATATCACTAAAATATGAATAATAAAAGATATAACACTACATTAGATTCTAGTTTCTATATTTTATTTATTTAATTTAGTCTACAAATATTACTTACAATTATAAAAACTAT
Source organism: Chamaecyparis obtusa (assembly GCA_027943335.1). NCBI lineage: Eukaryota > Viridiplantae > Streptophyta > Pinopsida > Cupressales > Cupressaceae > Chamaecyparis > Chamaecyparis obtusa. The sequence goes on along the minus strand of BSBK01003830.1, from coordinate 520,399 downwards.
TATTATACTGCTAAAAGGCAAGTACTCATCACTACATAATTGCTTTAGTTAATTGTAATTATATATTAAATATAATTAATTAAGTATAGTAGAACATGATTGTATTAGAAGGTAATAATTTAATTACTATATTAGAACAAATTAATATGCACTAAATATGATGTTTGGATTTAATAAAAAAATAAAACTAAACATTAACTAGCATGTATATCTTAGTTCTATACACACACACACACACACACCCACACACCAAGAGATACCATATTTGAGAGATGTTATACATTTTGCACTCTTCCAAATTGCATAATTATTATTTTTAATTATTATTATATATGGTGTATGTCGTATTGTTATTCTGAATCCTTGTGCCTTTGTGATTTCATACCACATTAATTATAGAGTAAAAGCACAATAAGTTGTCACCCTTTTACAAAGGAAAAGGCTAACAAAATCAAAGCTATTCAACTTCAATAGTATAAATATGATATTTATGTTTGGAATTTGAAGATGATGCAAACTTATTAAATGTGATAAAATGGATGACGCTTATGATTAATATTTTTAATAATTTTTTTGAATAAGAATTGATATGTTTTTTTAATTTTTAAATTTGATTTTTCAACTTCTGAAAAATGCTAAAAATTAGGGGTCTAGTTCCCACCAAAAAATAATATGTAAATAAATATTATTTCCCCTAATTTCAAAATATCCCATAGATGACATATATAGCTAATGCATGAAGAAATAAAAATGGTTTGTGACCTATATTTTCTCTTTTATAACAATTCAAATTCCAACTCACTGAAATTCGACAGTTTTCATCTCGCAACATATTTTTCATAACAAATCTATCCCAATCAAAAAAAGAAATATATATTCTTGAAGAGGACTCTCTCCTCTAGTGCACCATATATTTTTTAAATTTATTTAATATGATTTACTATTTTTTCTTTCTCTGAATCAACATCTCCTTGACTATTAAAATACCTATTTGGAATATTTTTTAATTACAATAAACTATGTCTAATTAAAACACTATAAAATCTATATGAGGATATTCTTGACTCTAATATCTACAAAAGGGTATTTTTTTATTTTAAAAAAATATCATTAAAAGGATTAGGAGTTATTCAAATGCCACTTTTCTAAAATAATATTTTTTTTATGGTAATTGGACCCAAAGTGGTATAAAACATGCATTTAATACATATTTCGAATTGAAAAAGTTAAATCACTTATCTAACTTAGAGAGAATGAATCTAGCTAGACCATATGTTTGACCAAAATTAATTTTTAGTTAGAAATACTAAAATTCAGCCATGCTGATAAGTTAGCCTAAAAGGTGACACCTAATTGTTCTTTTACCCTATAGGAGTATTAGGTTCTAATATGGCTCCAACTGACTTTGGCTTGACAATTGGTCCTGGTGCTAGAATTTTGGCAATGGGAAACCACTGATCCTTCAAGTATGACTTCTCCTGATGTTTTTCTTCCTTTGTAGGATTATGATAATGCTCATGACTTTCTTGAGAAATTTAGTTTGATTTTTTATTTTGTGGGGATGGTTCCACTTGAAAGCATGCTTCGTGAGTGGGTTTCCAAAGCTCAGGCCCCACATAGTTTCTGACTTGATGGTGTTTTTCTTTTGTTTTTCTTTTCCAACCCCACCCATGTTGAGGCTATCCTCAAGAATGGGACTTGGTTTGGTAGGTCATCCTTGTGTGTGTGAAAATTATACCTGATCTGTAGACACAACACTTCAGTAAAACATTAGAGGTTAGCTATAATAAAAAATCATGCAAAATTGAAATCTAATTTAACCAAGCGATTTACTGCCTTCTAGTAGGTGCAAGATTAATGTTCTCAGATTGTTATCGAGATCAGTGATTTAGACGACACCTAAATAAAGGATTTGAATGCAAAACTGATATGAAATATGAATGCAATTAATCTATTTTTTTTGGTATTTTCTATGCAATAATATGAAATCTATGATATGAAAATTGATATGCAATGCTAATCTAGAAATGATATGATATGAGAATGAAAATTCTAACAATAATATGAAAGCTATGAATTTGAAATTGATCTCACAAAGCTTCGAATCCTCAAATTTATCTTTCAAGCTCCAATTGTGCAAATTCTCCAAATCTAATATGCTATGATTCTTGTAGAGTAAGTTTGCAATTTTTGAGATATGAGAGATGAATTATGAAGAGCTGAGCCTTGGTTTTATAGAAATCCAGGGCTTTGGAGGTGCATGAGAAAAAGCCATAAATCACTCAAATAACTCAGCTTGATTTTTGAGTTATTTTTAAATAACAGATAATTAAGTCACAAAAATCATGCAAAAGCACAGTTCAACTCGAATTATAAGTTTAGATCAATTTTAAAACTCAAAAAGATGTTGAGTTTCAAAAAGATAACAACTTGAATTGATTTTCCAATTTGAGTTTAACTGGTCCTTGAATGTGCACATGGATAATTATGATTTAATAAATAAATAAAATGATTTATTCTCAACTTAACTGATTTTTGAAATAAAATAATTAATTTATGGGTTACTTAACTATTTTATCAAACTTTTATTAAAAACTATATTATTAAATAATGACAACCTGCTTTAATCAATTAAATAAGAATTTAATCAATTATTCATAGGATATTGGATTTATTGTCAAAATTAAATAATACAATTAATAATAGATAGAATTAAATTTAATTACACAATTAAGTGGCAAGATATTAAATCTAATTAATTAAATATGAAAATATTCAATTAATCAAACTTAGGATAAATGTGATTTATTGCCAAATAATCATTAAATTAAACATAATTAAGATAATTAGGAATATTGCTAGGAATATTCCCCGATGCAGAATTTAAGATAATCAATTAGGATTCAATGATGTTTAGATGTGCCTTAGATTAGGACTTCGATGTCGATTTCGTTCGAATTGTTGATATAGAAGATTAATGAACTTATAACCCATTTTTGGGGTATTACATTTTGCCCCTCTTTGAATTACTATGCGAAGTGCAGTGGTTCAAAGATAGTCTGTGTTTGATAAAGATATGAAACTGATGTTTGAAATTGATAATTGATATGAGACAGAAGCTGATTGATATTGATTTGATATGGAGATAATAGGTCCTGAATGACCAAAGATAATGTTCACTATAATAGCAAATGAACCTATGATTGCGAAAAAGTGTCAAAATGCTTGATTCCAAACCTTAGGATTGCTAAGAAGTGAGTGATCGGTTCTAGACTCAATTGTCTTAGCAGAACTAGCAGGTATCACATCTGAATCCTTCAGTTGTCAAAGAACCAAGGAAAGAACACTGTGATCCGATGGTTGCAAAAACTGATACAGTTTACAAGATTAGGAGGATACCAGATTAATATGGATCGATGAATCTTATATGCCCCAAGTGATGATAGATTTGCCCCGAGCGATGAGGACTTTTGACGAATCAGTAACTAGACGTGGTTGTTGTCTTGATCACTGATGAAAGATAACAGATTCCAAATAAAATTAGATATACAGACTTGAATGATGTGCAATACCATGCCCCCTTTGGGATTAAAATTGAAATCTGACAAGAAAAGTCAGCGTTGAGAGTTCAGAAGCATGTTAATTGATTGGAAAAGTGGTTATACACATTCAAGAATGCATTCTGCATCGTTGGAAGGTCCCAAAAGACCAAGTTTGACTAGGTTAAACCATGAGCTGACCATAGTTGACCAAGTTGAAATTTTGATAGTTTGATGTTAGATAATCAGTTAAGTTGAATACTGGATTTCTGTGATGATTGAAGGTCGAATATGCAAGTAGTTAATAATATGAATGATCTCAGATTTGAATTTTGATCCCGAAAAAGGATTCTACTTGCTATTTTGTTGGAGGAACCTTCATGTGGGATTCAGCTCTTGTTAGATGTGAAGAATTGATATGAAGAATTGTTTAAGCTTTGAAGTGTTTCCAAATAGTTGTGAGATCATGCAACACACAAAATGCAAAGAGACATGCAAAATGAAATGCAACTTAAGACCTAGGACCTAGTCACTGATCATGTGTTGATTTGTTATCATCATTGAACTTTTAGGTAACCGGATAAATCAATACAATGCCCACTAGCTATGAAACCATAGACATATGAATATCGATTTGTATGCGCAAGAATCAATACAACACCCATTGGTCAACAACCATGGATATATGAATATTGATTTTATTTTTGGAATGTCAGATTAGATATAAGCACCAAGGCACAAACGCCAGGATGACTTGAATATCATGTCCATTTTGATATAGCAATTTGTATAAGCATCAAAACATGAACATCATGATGACCTGAATACGCCTTGCATTGACAAACACATCAAACAGCCAAGAGATTATTCTAAATCCAATGTGAATTACCCGTAGTGACCCTGTATCATTCACATCCTTAGGTAAGATCACATTTCACAGTAGGAGAAAGAACTCACTCAAAAAGACAATAGTTAGATCAAACTTCCTTGAATTTTTCGGGTATCAATGGTCGAGGTATGCATGGCCATCCAATTCTAGATAGAGGCTCTTACAGTCGGACACCATTTCAATCCATAATTTCCAAAGTTGTTAGATTTTTACATACAAGCAGAAGATAAAGAAAAGATTATGCCCCTAGTCATCACTCTCTAAATCCTATAAAGGACATCATCGAAGAGCTCGAAGGGACACAATATGCAAAAATCTCAATGCGAATCAGTAAGCATAAAAGGAGATAAAAGCATGAAGCACAAATCATTTTCAATTTGATGTTTGATGTTGATTGCATTGTTGTAGATGCAAAATCCTTTCGGGAGACAAGACAGACCTGACTGACTCAAATGAAGCTTCAAAGGACTCTGACTGGATATGACACGTCTCAGAGACACCAGAGACCATAGGATATGACATTGATTGCCCCCAAGTTTGAACATTGATAGGATACAGACGCTTGAGCTGATTGGTGGACAAACCGACTTATTGAAAACTGGAAATGCAAAAACAAACCGGGAGATATGTACAAACTAAAGCAAGACTAAAAGCTAGGAAAGACCAAGATTGCACTGATAGATGGAGCATTTTGAAACAAGTGGCGCCCATTTGCCAGGTTTTCACCATCTTGGTAGAGATTCTATTTTTGCTACCAAGGCGCCTGTTTCCAAGTTTTCACCAAGGCACTTTTTTTTCTTTTTCATTTTTTTTGTATTTTTCATTTTTTTATTTTTTTGTACTTTTGATATTTTTTGATTTTTTTGTACTTTTGATATTTTTTAATTTTTTTGTGAATCATCAAGGCGCCTATTGCTAGGTTTTCACCAAGATGTTCATTTTTTCAGGACTTTTTCCAATTTTTAAGAATTTTTCAAGACATTTTACCAAGCACAGAATGCCTTAGGCATAGAATTTCTTCAGATGGAGAACGTTGATTGGTTCTCAGAGCTGTTCTCCTTCATTCGTTGAGAGTTGATAAGCACCAAAGCCAAAAGTAGCAGTGATAACAAAGGGACCCAGCCAGTTGGGTTCAAACTTCCCCTTGCGTTCTCGATGTGATTGATTTTTAGGATTTTCTCTTAAGACTAGATCGCCAACCTAAAATTCTCTGTGTCTGACTTTCTTGTTGTATCCTCTAGACATTCTCTTCTGATATACTTTGAGATGATCATACACTGCTTGTCTGTGCTCATCTAGTAGTTCTAGTTCTTGTAACCTAGACACTTTGTAGTCATCATCAGTTACTAGACCATGCATTCTGATTCTTAGTGATGGGATTTCAACCTTAATAGGCAGTACTGCTTCAGACCCATAAACTAAAGTGAAAGGTGTAGCCCCTATAGGCATTCTGATACTTGTTCTATAGGCCCATAGAGCTGGATTAAGCATGAGATGCCAGTCTCTGCCAGTTTTGTTTACTATTTTGTGCAAGATCTTTAATAGATTTTTGTTAGAAGCCTCTTCTTGTCCATTCCCTTGAGGATAGTAGATAGAAGACCAATTTTGGGTGATCTTGAATTTGGCACATAGATCATCTAGGTCTTTATTCCTGAATTGTCCACCGTTATCTGTGATTATGGAATGAGGTATCCCATATCTGCATATGATATAGTTCAATATGAACATAGATATCTGTTTCCCTGTTGCTTGTGTCAAAGGGACCACCTCTACCCATTTTGTAAAATAATCTATGGCTATGATTATATGGGTATGTCCATTAGAAGAATGAGGATGAATCATCCCGATAAGATCAAATGCCCATTGATGGAAAGGCCATTGTGTTGTAAAGGGGATTAGATCCCTCCCTAGAGCATGAATTAGGTTGCCATGCACTTGGCACTTTTGACAATTCTTAGCAAATTTGATAGCCTCTTTCTCCATTTTAGGCCAATAGTACCCCGCCCTAATAAGTTTTCGAGCTAGTGTTAAACCGTTCGAGTGTGACCCACAAATACCATCATGGACTTCCTCTAACACATGTTGAGACTCTTCCTGTTCTAAACATCTAAGTAGCGTACCATCTAGACCTCGTTTGTATAGATCGTGACCAATGATGACATATTGGGAGGCATTACGGATAAGGTATCTCTTTTCATGGCAGTTGAAGGTATCGGGAATGATTTGGTCTTGGAGATAGGAAAATAGGTTTTTATACCGGGATGAATCATGACCTACAACAGTACAGATCATGCGGGTTTCAGGGGAGTCATATGCAGGATAAGATAGTGCTTCCACCAGGAGCTCATAGCATAGCTCATGTTTAGGCTACTGTAATAAAGTAGATAGTGTTGCCATTGCATCGGCAGCCTTGTTCTCCATTCTAGGAATTTGCTCAAATGTGATAGATATGAAATATTTCTTAAGATCATCTACCATTCTCTTGTAAGGAATGAGCTTTTCATCTTTAGTTTGGTACACATCATTGACTTGATGAATAACAAGTTGAGAGTCTCCATGAATGTGTAGCTCTGTTACTCTCCATTCAATTGCTAGTTTCATACCATTCAAGAGGGCTTCATATTTCGCAATATTGTTTGTGCAGGGGAACTTTAGTCTGAATACTTTTGGGATGGAGTATCCTTGAGGAGTTATGAACAATATGCCTGCTCCAGATCCATTCTATGTATAGGAGCCATCAAAGAACAATTGCCATTCTCTAGAAGATAGGTGCATAATAGAGGAGTCTAGAAATTCCATTTGCATTGGTGTGTCATCAAACATGGGTGCATCTGCTAGTTGATCAACAATAACTTGACCTTTTATAGCTTTTCTTTCAACATATTCAATGTCAAATTCTCTTAGAAGCATGACCCATTTAGCCAGTCTACCTGTGAGGGCAGCCTTGCTTAGTAGGTATTTTAGTGGATCAATTTTTGCTACTAGATGCGTGGTATGAGCTAACATATAGTGTCTCAGTTTCTGTGATGCAAAGATCACAGTGAGACAAGCTTTCTCAATCATAGAATAGTTCTTTTCATACACCACCAATGTTCTGCTTATATAATAAATGGCTCTTTCCTTTTTCTCTTCATCATGTTGCGCTAGCAATGCCCCCAGTGATGTGGCTATTGCAGAGACATATAAGATCAATGGCTTCCCATGAATAGGAGGCATCAAGATAGGCGGATTTGATAGATACTTCTTGATATGGTTAAAGTTGTTCTCACATTCTTCATTCCATGCAAAGGTCACACCTTTATGTAATGTCCTTGTAAAAGGCTGTGATATGTCCACTAGCTGTGATATGAATTTTCAGATAGATTGAACTCTTCCTTGCAACATCCTCATTTGACTGATATTTGTGGGAGGTTGCATCTCTATTATAGCCTTGACTTTAGCTGGATCAACTTCAATGCCCTTCTTTGAAACTATGTATCGTAAGAGCTTTCCAGAAGTGACACCAAAAGAACACTTCTTAGGATTTAGTCGGAGACTAAACTTTTCCATTCTGTTGAGGATCATACTCAAGTCCTTTAAATGTTCAGTCCTAATCATAGATTTTTCCAATGTGTCATCAACATAGTCTTGCATGGTTCGATGCATCATATCATGGAAAATAGATGTCATCGCTCTTTGATATGTAGCTCCAGCATTTTTAAGCCCAAATGGCATGACATTCCAGCACAAGGTGCCCCATGCACATGTGAACGCAGTTTTCTCTTGGTCCTCTGGAGCAATTTTTATTTGGTTTATCCAGAGAAACCATCCATTAAGGAATACATCTTGAAACCCGCAGTCATGTCCACAATCATATCAATGTTAGGTAGTGGAAAATCATCCTTAGGGCATGCTCTATTCACATCTTGAAAGTTTGTGCACACTCTGATTGAGCCATCTGGTTTAGAAATAGGTACAATATTAGAGATCCACTCTACATAGTCAATAACTCAGATGAATCCGGCATTTAGGAGCTTCTCTAATTCAGCTTTTACCAAGAGTGCAACATGAGGATGCATCTTTCTTAATTTTTGCTTGACAGGTTTGACATTTGGAGCGATAGATAAATGATGCATTATGAGATTAGGATCCAATCCTGGCATATCTGAATATTTCCATGCAAAGTTGATCTTCTTCTCTATTAGGAATGTTGTAAATTTTTGTTTCTCTTCTTTTGATAATGATTGTGCTACATGTACCAATTGTGGTTCCTCTGTTGTACCCAAATTGAAGGATTGAGTGGGCTCAATTAGAACTGGAGATCTGTCCTGTAAATGACTCAGAAGGACATCAAATATCTCATCCTTAGGTGCCTTAGAGAGGTTTTCACCTTTGGATACATCTTTTATTTTTACTTTTGTAGGTTCTAAGACTACCACAAAGTGGTTTTCACCCTCAGAACTCTTTTTCTTTTTCTTTTTACTTTTTTTTTTTGACTAAGATATTTGATGTCCGACTCGGTCATGCTGACGCTCGGTTCACTGATGGAAGTACTCATAGGCTCAACTGCATTGAGGTAGCAAGAAAGGGCATAGTCATTCAGGAAGGTATAAATACCATGGCTCGGATTCGTGGAGGCTTGATCAATAAGTTCTGGATATTTGATAGTCAAAGTAGGGAAAGATTGGGAGATAGTGTTTATGGATATGGATTTGTCATCATTGGTCCTAACCTGATGCTTGAGTTCAAAGGTGATACTACAACTTAAGACATCCAATTCGTGAATAGGCTCAATGCCATCGTGGGAGTCCAATTCAGCCATAGGTGGATTAGACTCAATAGGTTCATCATTTTGCTCTAGACTTACATTGGTTTGAGGTGCATATTGGTGAATAACATCAACATGTTTCTCTATGATAAGCTCATCTTCATTTGGTTCTGGAATGGCTCCCCATTCATAGTCATTTGATTCAGCTTCTAATTCAGAATCTCTAGGAAATCTTAGAACATGAGTAAAGTCAGGGTGAATACCCCAAGAAGGGTTACCCTCAAATTTTGATTTGTATTCATACTCATGAGAATCTGTCTCAGAATCACTACCACTTCCCTCTTCTTGATTGTTTTCAAGATTAGCTAGTTCTTGTGTTGCAACTATCTCTTGATTGATAGTAGGTTCTTGTGTTTCTACTACATTAATGCTTTTGATAGGATCATCTTTATCATCAAGAAGGTCTTTGATCTCTTTAGGCAATTTTTCGTAGGGGATGAGTTCTGAACTATCTGAATCACTATTTGAGGGTTTTTTTTCTTCTTTCTTTAGAAGAGGTTCCCCTGGTGTGATCTGCTCTATGACATAAGAGCAATTACCTTTGAGGTGATAGGGTTTCTTTTTAAAGCCTAAGCCAACTTTGTTTTTATTTTCTCTACCAGTATGCGGGAGAGGTACCTCAAGACCTTTTCCTTTGATTCCTAGAGGTCCTTTACCTGAATATCCCATCTTAGCTATTAATTTATCTCCTGGACCATATGACTTGGAAGGGAGTTTGGACACCGCAGAGTCACCAGTTTGAACAACTTGAGATTTAGGTTCATCTTTGTATAGCCATGATAGCATAGCCTCATCCTCTTCAAATTCTTTCTTGGATACTTGTTCTGCTACAAAATTCTTTTTATATGCTTCAAGAGGTTCTTTAGAGTCTGGTTTGGATTGTTTCAAAGATTTCCCATAAGACTTAGGTGAGATAGGGAGAGATGTCAAAGATAAGACTGGCTTGATAGTATATTCTCCCATACCATTTTCTTTGATATTAACCTTTTTTGCAAGATCTTCCATTTTAGATGTGGATGCTTCTTTAGTTGGTTCAATGGAAGATTCTCTGTTATTAGGTACAAGCTTATCTGCACTTTCCTTCAAGGTGTTGCAAGTTGTATTCAGATCTGCGGGGATAGTAACCTCTACTCCTTCATAAGGAAATTTCAAGTATTGATGGTATGTAGAAGGAATAGCTTGCATTTCATGTATCCACAGTCTCCCTAGAAGGATGTTGTAGGCCAAAGGTAGATCAAGCACTTGACAGATGGTATCTTTGATAACTAGACCCACTCTGATAGGTAAGACAATGGTGCCTTTACAAGATCTTTCTTGTTCATCATAGGCCTTGATAGTTATTTTCTTTCTAGGATCAATAGCCAATTCTGAAAATCCCAATTGTGTGATGAAGTTGTAAGAACAAATGTTTAGGCCAGCGCCCCCATCTATCAACACATGTTTGACTCTATGATTTTGGATCAAGACTTCTATATGCAAAGGCTGATTATGTGGGTGACTCAAGGAGTTGTCATCTTCTTCTGAAAAGGAGATATATTGCGGAGATGTAAGATGTCCAACCATAGTCTGGAACCTGTCTAAATCAAGGTCATCAGGAACATTGGAACCGAGCAAAGCTTTATCGAGAATGGCTTTATGAGCTGAAGATATTTGAAGCAACTCAAACATGGAGATTTTCACATTAATGTGCTGGAGTTGTTGAACAATGCTATAAGATGTAGGCCTTGTATCCTTTGGATTGGATGATTTGGAAGCAGCCCTCTGTTTAGAAGCAGATGAAAGATTGAAGGGCACCTTAGGGACATTTGATGAATCTGGGATTTGTCCTTTCAGATGCATTTGAGCTTGTGATCGAGTAACTGTGTTAGCTGAGGAATGATCTTTGTCTCTTCGTACGATTGTGATGACATTGCAACTTGCAGAGAGACATGGCTCAACCATATTGATGACAGTGTTATTTCCAGGGTAGGCATAGTTGACTTTTGCCCCCATCTTAGGCTGAGAAGTTGAAACTTCTTGACCATGTTTCAGAAATGGTTCTGTGAATGTTGTATGATCGTTATTGCTCATGGGATTTTTAATTGTGATGCCTCCACTATCGATCAGATCTTGAATGGTATGCTTCAAGTGATAGCAACTATGAGTTTTGTGACCTTTACTCTGATGGAAATCACATAATTCATTTTCCTTCCACCATATCGGTTTGGGGTCCTGAGCATTCGGTCGGATTGGTGGTAAAAAGATGATGTTATTAGCCAGTAGAGTTTTTATAGCTGATTCTAAAGACTCTCCTAGAGGAGTAAATTTTTTATGTTTACCCCATTTTTTGAATTCTAGCTTCCTTTGAGATGGTGGAGAAGACTTTTGCTCTGAAGCTTTAATGGCTTGAGTGCCAAGAGTGAGATTGTAGGCTGGTGCCTTTGATGGGGCATGGACAATGTCAACAACACCATCTATGATGATGCCTTTGTTCTTGTTCCAATTTTTGTTCTTGTCTTTAGAACTGGATCCAGATTCATACTTGTCTTTTTGGAGTGTGATTTCTCCTTTTTTTACAAGAAATTTTTCCATTCTGATAGCATTATCCACCATCTTGTAAAAAGATGTATGATCTTGCATTTGTAAAGGATAATTGATTTCTGGAACAAGGTTGTTGATGAAGATTTCCAATTTTTCTGTTTCTAGAATAGATCTGGCATATAGAGAGAACTTCTTCCTCCATCTCTTGAGAAATGTTAGGAATGGTTCCCCTGGATATTGCTTGAGATTACAGATATCGATCATGGTGACTGGGTGCTGAATATTGTAGGAGTATTGTTGATAAAACAATTTGATCAACTCCTCAAAAGTTTTGATAGTAGAAGGCAGTCTAGAGAACCAATGGATGGCTGCTCCCCCTAGAGATCAAGGGAAGAGACGCATCAGATAGGTTGGTTCATGCATAAACTCCATTGATTGTGTACAGAATTCTCTGACATGATCTTGAGGATCAGAGTGTCCATCATACTTGTCATACTTTGGCATCTCCACTCTTTTTGGAAATGGTGGCATATACAAGTCTTTGTCAAATGGAAAAGGGCATAGAGCTTCCATGGAGAACTCTTTGGGTTCCTTTTCTTTCTCAAGGCTATTAAATTTGACCTGTAAAGCGTGTATTTGTTTCATCATAGCTGTGAGTGGATTCTCTTCCTCATGTGTAATGATGTCTTCAACATTAAAGTTAGGAGGAAGCTTAGCTCCTTGATGAGATAATTGTAAAAAGTATGCTTCTCTATCTTCTTTCAAGAAATGCCTCATCATTCGTTTGAAGTTATCATCATTTTGATATTGAGCAATTTCTTCAGGTGTGGGTTCCTGATCTACCCCATGTTGAGATTGAGCTCTTTGAGAGCCAAAATTTGTCCCTACTTGAGACATGGTAGGAGTTTGTGGACTCCCTAGATTAGATTGATGAGGGGTATGTTGAGTACCTCCGTAAGTTGATGGAGGGGGTATGTAACTAGATTTCAATCGATAGTTGCCAAGACCGTTGTCCTCGTAAAGACCAGAATTGATGAGTTGCTTAAGAGTTGGAGTTTGGAGAGTGGTGATAGATTTCTTTTGAGAGGAAGCTCTAGTCTCCACCATTCACCTCAAGTGAAACAAAAGAATAAGATCCAGATAACTGAAGAATGAATTGAATCAAGATGATCAGATGATGTAACCTTGTCAAGGTTTGATTGATTTGAAGATTTGATTAGACGTGGATGAAGGATATTGTGCCTTGGATGTATGGGTAGGTTCCCAAAAGATAGCGGACAAGATATCACAACACTTAGTTATTTTGATGATTGATTGAAGATTGATAGTTATGACAAGGTTTTGACACAGGATGATAAGGACTCAAATCGATTAAACAGAAGGCTGAATCAGATTCAAAAGGCCACTTTAGGAAAATGATTGGATTCTTAATAGCTATTTCTCTGTTCCTGACACAGTGATTCATTTGACAGATTCTGAAATTAGGCTGAAAAAGCTAAATATCTGGCAATTTTGACAATTTTTTGACAACTTTCAAAATTTTCCCAAACGACACTCTACAGACTCATACGATAGTGGGTATGCTGTGAAATGACAGTTGCAAAACTCATATGAAAATTGCAAGCAAGATTTTGACTCTTAGAATTTTCTGGCATCAAAACTCGTACGACACTAGGTTGGTTATCATACGACAGTTGGGTAGCAATGAAATGACAGTTGAAAATCTCATACGATAGTTGGGTAGCAATGAAATGATAGTTGAAAATCTCATACGACAGTTGCAAGATTTTGAATTTGAGAATTTGCTGGCATGGAAACTCGTACGACACTGGGTACCCAATCATACGACAGATGGGTTGTAATGAAACAACAATTGATGGAAACTCGTATGACTTTCTAACCTCCTGAGATGACTTTTGACTCCAGAAAAGGATTTTACTTCAGACTTTGCAAATTTTGAGTTTTCAGATTTGAATTGTTTGCAAATCTCAATGTCTAGATTTGAGGATTGTAACAGGTTTGCCCATTTTCAGTAACCAGATAGATAAAAAAGCACGCAAAATAGCAAGCACATGATTTCAAGCATATCTGAAAACAATGAATAAGGGCAAAAGCAACCTTGCGCATGAACAATCCAGTGACTTATTCGTTCTAATCCTTAGAAGCGCTAATTGTGTATGTTCCAAAAATGTTTTGCAATAATGCACATATACCCTATAAAATGAAAATTTGGCCTCGCTAGGGTTTTTAGTAATGATTTGACTTTGCAACTTTTATGATCCAAAGGGGTGAACTCCAATCCCGGTGCACCAGGGTTTTGACATAGTCTGAGAACTTAATTTTCAGAAGCTGCTAGGGAGATCTGACAACCCAACAATGAACCATACCCATGGAGATTTCTTCCACAAGGACATTTATATAGCAGCTGTCACTACCACGGTGAAAATGGCTATTACCGCTTGAGGTTTCGTCAATGTAGTTTTCCCTATGAAGGGTTTGTCTGCTACGGTTAACCCTCTCTAAAGATGACTCACAGTAGATACCACAAGGGGACTTGGCTCCAGATCCAAGGTTTTGATGCCTCTTCACTTTTAACCCAAACAAAGCAAGCAGATTAATTCGACATGCTAAGACAAAGTTTGTTCACCAAGGGCTATGATGTCAACCCCATGTGATCTATCAACCCCTCCAGAGAGAGAATGTATCAATCAATAAGGGAAGATGCACTAACCAATTTTGATTCACCAAAGCTCATGATGTCTACCCCACGTGATCGATCAACCTCTCCTGGGAGAGAATGTATCGATCAATAAGAGAAGACACACTAACCAAGTTAAATGTGAAACGCACTAAGTATCCTCCCTACCTACAAGAATTCTGTCGTCAAGAAGGATTTTGCTGGGAATCCAATCTCTCAAGAATCATGAATAGTGTTCATAGGGCCTAATTACTATGTGAGCACAGATGTATGTTTCCAAAATCAAATATACCAAAAGTATCCAAAAAGCAGAAAGAGGAACACTTAACGCTTAAAGCGAATATGAGATGAGTCCACAAGGTGGAACACTTAACACCTCACACAAGCTGAAAATGAGTCCCCAACTTAGAAAACAAGTGAGTTCCTAAAAGCACAAAAGGGTTGCCAAGTGGAACACTTAACGCTTCTGTCTTGTTGACCCCTCCCCTTTATGGCGCTAAGATTGCAACCACGGGGCGGAATGAGGGGCCAGTGGATTAGCGAGTCCAATAACCCAAGATAGCAATCAAGATCAATCACAAGTAATCTAAGACTGCTAATAAGTACTTAAGGTGTCACAACCTAGTATCAATTATGCAAGTGTGTAAAACAAAAGCATGAAAAGAATCAACCAAGCTAGACACACGAGGGATTTATTTTAAGCCCCAAATTGAAATGTTATTAGATTAAAGAGAATACTTGGGATCCTCGCAACACGCTTAGTAGATGTTTGCCTAATTTTGAGCAATTCTTGCACTTTTTCCAATCAAAACTAGCATAAATCAATCAGAAACAGTAAATTTCAATTGTTAGGGTTAGCTGTCAGTCAAAATCCAAAAATCAAATCTGACAAACTGCCTGCAAAAATGAAATGACAATTGAAATCTGGTACCAAAACTCATACAACAGTGGGTCTGTTACCAGACGATAGTTGAAACCTGATGCCGAAACTCGTACGGCACTGGGTCTATTACTTGATGACAGTCCAAAAACTCGTACGACACTGGATGTCTGATGAAATGACAATCCAGCCTCCAAACGACAGTGGGTGCCTGATGAAACGACACTCGATCAACTGTCATACGACAGTGGGTTCAAAATCATATGACTTTTGTCAGAAACTCGTACAAAGAATACCACAGGTAGAAGCAGGGAAGTTCTGATAGAGAAATGATAGAAGATTGATAGAAATGAAGGGAAACCCATTTCAAGGCCCCATGGTGGGTGCCAAAAATGTGTGTGTGAAAATTGTACCTGATCTGTAGACACAACACTTCAGTAAAACATTAGAGGTTAGCTATAATAAAAAATCTTGCAAAATTGAAATCTAATTTAACCAAGTGATTTACTGCCTTCTAGTAGGTGCGAGATTAATGTTCTCAGATTGTTATCGAGATCAGTGACCTAGACGACACCTAAATGAAGGATTTGAATGCAAAATTGATATGAAATATGAATGCAATTAATCTATTTTTTTTGGTATTTTCTAAGCAATAATATGAAAAATGATATGAAATCTATGATATGAAAATTGATATGCAATGCTAATCTAGAAATGATATGATATGAGAATGAAAATTCTAACAATAATATGAAAGCTATGAATTTGAAATTGATCTCACAAAGCTTCGAATCCTCAAATTTATCTTTCAAGCTCCAATTGTGCAAATTCTCCAAATCTAATATGCTATGATTCCTGTAGAGTAAGTTTGCAATTTTTGACATATGAGAGATGAATTATGAAGAGCTGAGCCTTGGTTTTATAGAAATCCAGGGCTTTGGAGGTGCATGAGAAAAATCCATAAATCACTCAAATAACTCAACTTGATTTTTGAGTTATTTTTAAATAACAGATAATTAAGTCACCAAAATCATGCAAAAGCACAGTTCAACTCGAATTAGAAGTTTAGATCAATTTTAAAACTCAAAAAGATGTTGAGTTTCAAAAAGATAACAACTTGCATTGATTTTCCAATTTGAGTTTAACTGGTCCTTGAATGTGCACATGGATAATTATGATTTAATAAATAAATAAAGTGATTTATTCTCAACTTAACTGATTTTTGAAATAAAATAATTAATTTATGGGTTAATTAACTATTTTATCAAAATTTTATTAAAAACTATATTATTAAATAATGACAACCTGCTTTAATCAATTAAATAAGAATTTAATCAATTATTCATAGGATATTGGATTTATTGTCAAAATTAAATAATACAATTAATAATAGATAGAATTAAATTTAATTACACAATTAAGTGGCAAGATATTAAATCTAATTAATTAAATATGAAAATATTCAATTAATCAAACTTAGGATAAATGTGATTTATTGCCAAATAATCATTAAATTAAACATAATTAAGATAATTAGGAATATTGCTAGGAATATTCCCCGATGTAGAATTTAAGATAATCAATTAGGATTCGATGATGTTTAGATGTGCCTTAGATTATGACTTTGATGTCGATTTCATTCGAATTGTTGATATAGAAGATTAATGAATTTATAGCCCAGTTTTGGGGTATTACAATCCTTGCTTTTTTTTTAAGCCATAGTCACAAGGTTTTACTATCTTGGACAAAAAAATCTTAAGGTGCTTGTCTAGATAGAGTCTTCGGGTCTTCATTTTCCTTGTTGGCCATTCTGCAAAATATTGTTGAAACCTTAGGAAGAGTGGTTTGCATGGAACTCGACTATTTCTTTCATGCTCCTCCTCAAAAGAGGGTTCATGTTAAAATTGATTTATCTCATGATTTTAAGGAGACCATTGATATTCAAGTGGGTGGTTAATGCTTCTCCTAGTGAGTTCTTTATTTGAATTTAACCAACCCCTGCTATCTGTATCAATCCTTAGAGCATAAGATTAAGGATTGTCCCTTGGATGCTCCTCGAACTAAGTCCCCACCAAAGAAAACAACTCCCCCTCATTCTTCTAAGGGTGCTGAAGTAGATGAAGGTTGTACCACGGTGATTTGAAAGGGTAAACACACATTGCACCAGAATTTTCCTAGAATTAGTCCAATGACTCAGCTTCTGAATAGCCATCTCATGACATAGCTCAACCCAAGCCTCTGCCAAACCCTAACTAGTAGGGAAACACTTCAGCTAAGAGTGCTTCTTTCCTTGGGTGGGTTCACACTCATCAAACCACATCAATAGTTTCTACTCAACCATCTTCTCTTTGAAGCTCTCATAGCCCTTTTGGGCGAGTTGATAATAATGGTGAAGGTCCTAAGAAATGTTGGGTGGTCCCTCAGGATCGCTACCCTAGTTTTAGGATAGTTTCTAACTTCTTGCATAATAGTTTCTCCTCTCTCGGGGATGAGGATGACATGCAGGCAATTAATCGATGATTTACATCTCATGGAATGTGAGGGGTCTCACAGACCTCACTAGAAATTATTTTGTTAGGGATACTCATCAATGTTTTCCTGGCCTGGATATTTTTTGCCTCTAGAAAGTTAAAAAAAATTCTTTCACGCTTTCAACTACATGCCATGTTTTTTGGTTGAATAACTTGGTTTTTTCTTCTCAACACAAAGCCTATAGAGGAGGAGATGTTATTCTCATTTTTCCTTGTTGGCAATCTTCTATTGTTGATCATGAGTCTAACCCCATGCAAAGATTAGTTTGAGTCCTTTTGTCAATCAAAAATCATTCTTTTGGGATCATTAATGTTTATGCTCCCAATGATGTTGTGGAAAGATCTCAAATGTGACATTATGTTGTTGACTCTTTGCCACCTTCAACCCGTGTTATGTGTGGAAATTCCAATATGGTTGAGGTCACTTTTGATAAAGAAGGCATTTTTCCTTTTTGTTGGATAACTAGAGAATGTGAGGCCTAGTTTTACTTGTGAAATAAATTGGGTCTTTTCGATCCCAACATCAATTTCTATCACCCTCATTGTACCTGACATACTTGGTATAACTTTTGAGCTAGTACTGATAAAAATATTCAACAAGATAACTATAAGTCCTATAGATATAGATATAGATATAGATATACAAATTTGTCATTATAGTTGGTTAGTATTTTTTCTTTTTTTACTTTATTTTATTTTAACATCTCTTTTCAAAATAGTTTTTTTGAATTATAGAACAACCAATAAAAATTCAACATTGCATTCATTCTAGAAAGTAATGAATAATCATCAACTTTTATTAAATTGTTTTTCTGAAATATATGAAAAATGTAAATTTGACTAGCTCAACACATTATTTACCTCTTTTTCCTTCTCTCACATGCAGAATTTTAGAAGTAACGTGAACCAATTTGGAAATCTCGTGAGACGATTTGGAATTGCTTGCAGGTCACTCCCACTCCCAATCTCACTTCTTACCCAAAGGTATTTCCATCTTTCTTATTTTTTCAAAATAATAAATTTAATTAATTCTTGAATAAATTTATTTTTTATAATTTTTAGATTTGTACAAATAATTTTAGTTGAATTTATTTAAATAATAATTTTAATATATTTAATTTTTACACAGTCTTTAATTTTAATTAAATTCTTTTATCAATTTTTTAAATGGATGATTTTTAGTTTTATTTAGTGAATAATTTAAATTATTAATAATTTTAATCTTGATAATTTCTTTGATATTTATCTCACTTGTTTGATAAATAGAAATTGTATAGACAATAATTAAATTCTTTCATCTACAAAACTTATCTAAACAACTTCACCAATAGATCAAGAGCCCATTGACATTGAAGTATTATAATTTTCAATTTATTATTCAAAACTGACATAATAATAAATTTCTCAATAAACATAAAACAAGACTTAAATTTGATGATTTGTCAAATATTTATTTTCATTGTCATAATTTATTCAAATTTAACTTTTAAATAATAAATTATATTTAAAAGATACTAATATTAAAAAAATATTTAAATAATATGTATAAATTCAACACATATTTCAAAATAATCTTCTCTTCCATTTCTAAAATCTTATTTATATTTTAAAACAACTAACTATTGAATACCACTATATACCAAAGTCAAATTTAAGTTCTTAATAGTATTTTAACTTCAAATCAACATGTTTTTATTTTGAATAAATTTATTTGAAAGATTAATAAAAAGTCAAAGATAAAAATAATTTTCAAAGAAAACATAAGCAATTAGAATTCTAAAATCTAGAACAAGAAAAATAATTTAAAACTAGTACATATAATAATAATATTAAAAGTAATAATTTAAATTAGTATATATAATATATCAAATAATATATTGCACCTCTTTCTAAAATCAATTATTTTTTCAAATTTGTCATACAATCTATCTACTAATGATAGACTTTTTTTTTTAAGATACTTTAAGATACCCTCAAAATAAGAAAGGTTAAAAAAAATCAAATATTTAAATAATACATATAAATTCAACACATATTTCAAAATAATCTTCTCTTTCATTTCTAAAATCTTGTTTATATTTTAAAACAACATTTGAATACACCACGGTCAAATTTAAGTGTTGAATACCACTATACTATGGTCAAATTTAAGTTCTTAATAGTATAAACTTCAAATCAATATATTCTTTTTAATAAATTTATTAATCAAAAATCAAAGATGAAAACAATTTTGAAAGAAAAATTAACGTAATCAATTATAATTCTAAAATCTAGAATAAGGAAAATACTTTTAAACTAGTACATATAATAATAAAATCAAATAATTTTTTTTCGATCTAGTATACATAATAATAATACCACAGAAAATAATTTCAAACTAATATATATAATAGTAATATCAAATAATATAATGCCAATCATTCTAGAATGAATTATTTTTTCTTATTTGTCACAGAAATATATCTACTGTAAAAGTCAAACGATCGATAACAATTTCAAATAATTCATATTCTCTACAGGCTACTGGTCTTTTTATTTGATTTTTTCTCTCCTGCAGAATCGTTGAACGTAAAATTGTCTGATACAAAAGAAAACACATTTGGAACGAATAAGAAGTTATGTAATGTCGAGCAGAAGTTGCAAGAAAATTTATATACCGTTTCACTTGCAGCGCAGTTGGGAAGCAGGGAAATTTATTTATCATTTTCATGGCGTTCCAAAGATATTATTTAAAGAACATTATCCATTTTGCATGTATTGCGATCCTTTGCTACTCAATCCATGGAGGTAAATCACCAACACCCAATTACAGAGTCATCTAATTTCTATGCAGGAACGTTGTGCTGATGCAAATTAAACTCAAAAGGTTCTCTATTCTGTAATATATAAGCAATTTTCTAATAGCAGAGAATTAAAAAGACATGTATATATTTATTCTAAAATCAGAAGAATATACAATCATTTATTTTTATATTTTTTATATTGATTATAGAGTTATCAACAGAAATTACAGTACGAAAAGGAATCTCAAGTTTTTCAACTCCGGAGGCATGCCTCATACATCAATACACCAAACAGAGACAGTATTACAAAATGATAATTAACATATACAAAGGTTTAATGTAACAGGTCTTCATATTGTTCCATCCAAGCGGTCCATCCAAGCGGTCCATGTTTATTTTTATATTGTATAAATAATCAGAAAATATCACAACAGTGAAAAGATTGAAAATATTGGGCATATATGTTTCTCCTCTGAACTGAAAAGTTGCTGTAATTCCTAATTCCTCTCTAAGATTGACTCCTAGAAAAGCTAAGAAATTTCCTAACTCAGCCAACTGGAGATCTTAATGTAATCGAACTCTTCAAAAGTGGAAAATAGTTAATAGAAACAAAACTGTTAGTACAGTACTTTTTTTTTATAGATTATTTTTTGTTTCTAGTATTTTTTTTTATTTCTAGTTGGCTCATTATCAATCATTCAACTTCACCAACAGATCAAAAACCTATTAACTTAATATAATACTATTAACAATACACTTAAATAATTGAACACAGGAGAAAAGTGTTACTATATCAAATATTTAAAAAAAAATTGAATTAAATAACAGAATCATCCTTTTATCTTAGAGAACAAAACCATAACATTCCTTACCATCAAATTAAATATCTCTGCAAAGCATCGCATGTTTTCTTCTTTTTCTTCTAGCCTCAATGTTCCATCTTCTTCCAGTATCAATTGCTCTTCTTTCTCTTTTCCTAGCTTCTTTCAGGCTTAGTGGTTCTCCTGCATGGCTCTTCCAATTATTTGTACTATTGTCTATTACATCTACACATAAACTATCAAAAACAAAAAGTCTTATACAAGTTTTCTCTCTCTCCTCTCCATTATGTCATTTAAGCATGATTTTATATTTATCTTTTGTGAGGTCAAAATTTCTTAGCTTTATGTGATATTATTTTCTCATTTTTCATATAACAAATTCTACTCCATTTTCATAAATAATTAGACTTTTTCTGAGGTGAAAATTTCCTAATTTTATGTGATATTATTTCTCATATAACAAATTCCACTCCATTTTCATTAATAATTAGATCTTTGTGAAGTCAAAATTTCCTAGCTTTATATGATATCATTTTCTCCTTTTCCATTCAACAAAATCTATTCTATTTTTATAAATAATGAGATTCTCTAATTTAATTTTAATACTGATTGTATTTTATAAACCCAAATACAAATTGATAACAAATAGTGTTGCTACCATAATTTTCCTATATTGCATGAAATATATAGTTTTCTAATGAATTAAAATTAGGTAGATTCTAAATGAATTTACAATAATTTGTCCAAGATTTCTATGATTTACAATGAATTCTTTATAAGCTGAGCCTTTCTGATAAAAAAATTATATTCTTCTAAATTAATTTAAAATATATTTATGTATTTGTTGTATAACCAGGTTTTGTGCTTTCTAAATTCTTCAAATAGGGCTCTCAAAGATCTGTAGCTTTATTGCAACGTTTTCTTTATTGTGGATTCCTTCCACTACTACTCTCAAAAATCTGTATCTTTGCTGTAACATTTTAGTATTTATTGAGGATTCAATTTACATCTTATGTAATAGGGCTTTATAGATCTCCAATGCATCCCCCCTATAAAAGAACACAATTCCATGTAATCCCATTCCACTCATCAAGTTTTATCTTCATTTTATTTGATCTATCTCTACTTTTTGAAACTCCTAACTTTTAAGGATTTACTATCTGTAAATAAAACAATATAAGTCTTAAAATGACTAAACAACTCAACCAACTGAACATGAGAAGAGAATGTTAAGGCATATGCTCCCCATCATGATACAATTAATAAACTGACTGTGGGAATCTTCATTAACTCTGCTGGTTGTGCAGATGGGGAGAGAATAGGAGTCATAAATGGAATGATGGGAGACAATTTGCCATCGCAGGAAGAGGTGGTAGCTTTGCTCCAGGAAAACAAGATTGGGAAATACAGGACTTACAAACAGGAGCCCACTGTATTGAAGGCCTTTGCCAGTTCTGGTATAGAGATAGTGGTTGGAGTGGCCAATTCCAGATTACAGAAGATGACCGACAAAAGTGCAGCAATGGAGTGGGTAAATGAGTATATAAAGCCCTACTATCCCTCCACCAACATCAAATACATTGCAGTGGGCGACGAAGTCTTGGGAGTGCCCAAGGCTGCCATTTATGTACCATATCTGCTTCCTGCCATGAAAAACATCCAAGAAGCGCTTACCAACGCCAGCCTTCACAACAAGATCAAAGTTTCCACTGCTCTGTCAACGGACATTATTGGCAACTCCAATTCTCCAAATCGAATCTCTCCATCCAAGGTCACATTCATTGATTCGGTGAAGGATCAGATGACATCTGTTCTTCAGTTCCTCGATGATCACGGTTCTCCTTTTATGGCCAACGTATTCCCCTACAAAAGCTATTTAGAGAACAGCTCCCTTGGTTTGGATTTTGCTCTGTTCAAGAGTTCAGCTGGTGTTGTGAGAGACGGAGATCTGATGTACAAGAACTTGTTCGACGCCATGGTGGATTCCTTCTATTCTGCTATGGAAGCCATAGGACATCCCAACATACCCATTGTTGTGTCTGCTACAGGATGGCCTTCTAAGGGCAATGGCGATACCACTACAGTTCAGAATGCCCAAATTTACATGAACAATCTCATCAGACATGTTTTGTCAAACGCAGGGACGCCCAAGAAGCCTGGCAGGAGCATTGAAACTTTGATCTACGCTCTTTTCAATGAGAACAGCAAGACAAACGTGGAGGAAACAGAGAAAAACTATGGCCTTTTCTACCCCAATAAAACTGCTGTGTATCCTGTCGTCTTCTCTCCCAGCTTTTCTAAAACAGTAACCCTCCTCTTTTATATTGAGATAGAAGAATAGAGGGGTCTAGTGTGGTTAGAACTCTCTGCTAACTAGTCCATACCTTCTGAACTGTCCATTAATAGCAATTATGTGCAGGTCTTATCGATTTTGAATAGTAATTGGTCATAATGATCTTAATGAATCTGACTGGGAAATATAACTTCCCAGAATGGTTAACAGATTCGATCTCATTACTTATAATTTAGTTGAAATATATTGGATTGGAAAGACCGTAGATCTTGACTGAACTGCAAGTACATGTAAATATGTAATATGCAGATTAAAACAGACACATTTCTTTTTATTAGTACTGAAGGTAATACTATTGTGTTCACTTGTGTTCTATTGTGTTCACTTGTGTTCTATTAGTTAATTAATTTCCATCAATCATAACAGTTTATTATTATTATTTTCAAAATAAATATACTTCTACCAAAGTTGAAATTTATTATTCTTTATTTTTCTATTTATTTATCTCACATATCATTGATTCAAACAAATATGTCTTATAGGGACCCTTTTTAAGGGTAATGCCAAATCTTTTCATGGCAAAGTTTTGTTTCTGGATAGAAACTTCTGATTTGGACAGTTTTTTTAATCTCCAATGTTTCCATTCGAAATGAATAACTATTCTGATTTTTTTTTAATATAGTATTTTGAAGTTTTTTCCTATTTTATCCTCTGCCATGATAGACATTGCAGATTTTATGCCATTCTTTACAGCATTATCGGCTCCATGCAATTGTTTTTTCAAAGCATTATCCATGGATGGAAAATGGTTAATCTCCTCTTGAAAACCCTGCTCCTCCCAATACATGCAAAATACTTGAGAACTCGCATCTTGTACACAACATGTGGTAAAAATTTTCTTTTTGTTTTGGTTATAAACAGTTTTATATTTTGACATATCTGTAAATCTTCATCATTTAAAAGTTTTGATTTGATATTTACCTTTTTTAAAAAGCTTTTTCTGGCAGGGTTGCCAACTCATTAAGGGCTTGCAATGGGAAAATATGACAGATATTCAAGTAGATAAGCTATTGAAGGACCTCATAAACCAGATTGATGGAGAACAAGCATCAATTCTCATTATTTGAGCTTTTTGCTTTTTTTCTATTTAATAATCCCCTTGAGCAAATGTGCACAAAATTCTTTTATATAATGAAGAAAAATTGAGTTTTGTTTGCAGGGAATATCACCCACCAATAAAAGATTCAAAAGTGAGCTTCCAGATCATAATTTTTCACATGAATGACACTCTTTATATTCTTAATAGAATCAGATTTTAAATGGAGGAGCCCATCCTTAACTGAATGGAAATTTTTTTACTTAATCAGTTAGATGAAATAGTTTTTACTTAATCTTTTTTTAGTTCTCTTCTTACTTCAATGGAAATAAAATAACTTATAAGCCATCTTTATTTAAAAACTAAAACTCAGCATAGGTGTGTACAATTATAAGTAGGATTATAAATATGATTACAACTCCAACTAATGAATTGGCACAATAACAATTAAACATCAAATACAAGATATCAAGTTATTCTACAATTACAATTATAGCTAGTATTATAAGTACAATTTTAAATTACAAAATGAATAATAAGTATATGTTTACAATTATAGGTACTATTGTGATTACAACTTTATTTTTTAAAATTGGTAAAGTATTATTTTTTTTGCATTC
The DNA here is from genome assembly GCA_027943335.1 of Chamaecyparis obtusa. NCBI lineage: Eukaryota > Viridiplantae > Streptophyta > Pinopsida > Cupressales > Cupressaceae > Chamaecyparis > Chamaecyparis obtusa. Next base: position 494,922 of record BSBK01003830.1, on the reverse strand, counting down.
ACCAAGTGCAAAATCATTAATTTCAAGTTACTATTATCAAAGACAATTGGTTGTCTCTCTCTTTATATATATATATTTAAAATTATTGGAGAGAGCATTCAATAATTGAGGGCATTTTAATAGTTCTCATATCACTTGATTTAATTAATATTGTATTGACTTTAAAATTGTTATTATTGATAATGAATATTCATAATTGAATGAAATGTATTCCTTAGATCAAAACATACCAAATCATGTGATGTAACATCCCTTTACCAACAAAACATGACTTGGTACACAAGTATTGATCTCACTTTTTTAGAGGTTCATTTTTGACCCCTTGGAAAAATTATAATGATGTGGTCTTGAAAACTTAGTTATAAATAAGAAACTTGCCAAATAAGCTTTTGTTAAAAACAAGAGTGATTTAAAATTCCTACATGAAACATCATTTTAATTAATAAATAAATATAATCAAATAACAACATAAAATAAAATAAAATAATATTTTAAAAAGAGTCAATTCAATTCTCCTAAATTTACTCTTTTATTTAAAGTTAACTTATTCCTGACTATGTTTGTATAATTGTTCAATGTATTGTCTCTTACTAAGGAGGGAACCTTAAATATACAGAATTAAAATCTCAAATAAATGGTTATTAGCCAAGAGGCTCTACAGTCACAATAATCTGTGAAACTTTTTCAACAAATTTCCACCATTGGTTTACTTTAAAATATTAAATATTTTGCATTTTGAAATAAACTAAACATTTACTAAATGGAACTCTAGTAAGCCTGTTAGTTTGGTAACACACTACACTAATATATGTAGTTTTCATGCCTTGCGTTTTACATTATCAGAGTTTCTATTAGTATGTTTCCATGGGTGGACAATGTTTTAATGTTTGTTTCTATTTGCAGACCTTTCCTTAACCAAATTGGGTAGGTATATGGCGATTAGAAACATCGCAAAATCTGCCTGTGATGCTTGATTGGTTTGTTTCTGGTGTCGATCTTGTATTGTAATCGCTATGACTACCTCTGTCACACGCGTCTTGCTGTAGGTTTTTGCTTTGTTGTGTATAATAGGCCTTTGCTGGCTAGAAATTGAGATATCCTTACCTCTGCTTGTGCATCTTCTTGGTGTTGTTTCAGTGAGTCTTTGGGAAAATAAACAGAACAACTGGTGCTTAATCAGGTTGCTAAGCTGAAGCTTGGAGACATCGTTATGCAGGCAAAAGTATATCTCAGCTAAGCTTGCCTGCATTAAGGTAGATGGACATATGAGGTTGGATTTTCCTCATCCAAAAGAGTGAAGGCACTAATAAACTGATAGTACAGTAGTATTGACCTGCTATTGTAGATATATGGATTGGGAAAATAAATCAATTAAATATTCATTGCAGTTAGTTTTTGCGTAAGGTAAATGAATTTTGGTTGTACTCAAATGTTAAAAAATGAATGCATATTATGGAATTTTAAGGAATGAATTTAATTTGTTAGTTTTCGTTTTTGTAGAATGGAATTTAATATTCCTTATATCGTAGTGGAATTTGAATGTAGAATTGATAAGTGGATTGAGTAGAGCATTCATGCTATTTCATAAATTATGGAATGGATGTTGTTTACTATCTCTTTGTTAGTACTTGTTTGTATGTATCATTTTTAAAATTGTTTATCTTAGCTAGTGATTAAATGAATTCTTGTGCACCAATCAAAATAAATTATATATTATATTTCATTATAATTTTTTTATTAGTGAAAATATAAATGCAAGTTTTTTAACTTTATAATATCTAAAAATTATATTTTTTATCATCTCATTGGACGAATGTATTTGATCTTTTTGGCCTTAATTGTTGACCCATTTCTACTCACAAAAAATAAGTGCTACATAATAGGCAGTACTTGACTTTAGTTATATAATTAACTTTTTAATTTATATGTAAAGTGATTTGTAATTATAAATAATTATAAAATTATTATAATTATAGTTGTAATAATAACTTTGTTTAACTTTATAAATAATTATAAAATATTATTTATAATATATTTAAATTATATTTTTTTACTTATAATTATATTAGAAATAAAATAAAGCTTATTGTTAAATAATTTAAATTAACATAAGAATAAAAAAAAATTAACTACAGTTTCTAATTTATATTATTAAAATAATTATAATAAAAAATAATTACTTATTGCTACATTTTTAAAATTATTTAAACTAATATAATTATGATCATCAAATTTTATAATTAATTAAAATACATTTATTAATATTCAAAGTAAATTTACATAGATTTATAATAAATATAACTAGCAGTTGCATGTTTTTGTACATGCAACGATTAGCCCATAGGAATTAGGTTTTCTTGCAAATTATATTAATTTGAGTAGTTTATTGCATAATATTGATAGCAAATAAATGATACCTGAAACACAAAACAACAAATCTACTATATAAATGTGAAAAAGGAGTTAAAAAATAGTAAAAATCGAACCCTATGTATTTATTATAATATTGCAAATACAAAATAACATTTGTTATTGTTTCTATATATATTAATAAAAATAACATTTTTATTGTTTTTGTATATTAGTAAAATTAATATTTGAATTTCTAAAATACAAATAGATCAAAATTAAATCAAAATTAAATCAAAATTTCCTTGTTCAAACTCATTAATTTTTTTAATATATATTTAAATTATAAAATTAAACAAATTTAATATAAGTGCCTTTAAACATATATCTCCTAACTATTTCATATTTTTAGCTCAATATATTAAAATTGTCTATAATAAATCTTAAAAACTATTAAACTATATAACTAATTGAATAATAAATTTTAAAAAATCCATCAATTATCTCAATCTCATTGTAACTTTTAAAACAATCATTAATCAAGAAAATATATTATAAAAGATTTTAAAATGGTCATTAATTTTAAAAAATAGTCATTAATCAAGAATCTAAATTAGAAATCCATAGAAATAGAAAGAAACTATACAAAATAAATTAGAAATCCATAGAAATAGAAAGAAACTATACAAAATAATCCTTTAATATGTATGAAAACAAACAAAAAATTCTATAATAAAATTTTATTTATAACCGATAAAAAGAGCTACAAAATTTTCTTGTGAATAATAGCACTGAAATTCCACAATTTGTAAACAAAGGTAAGTACCCACCTAACGTGAGAAGACAAAAAAATTAATATTAATGCATATAAAAGATTTGATAATGAATTCAAGCCATTTAAAGATAAATTATTACAAAAGATTAAAGAGAATAACTCACCCTTTATTCTTGCCACTTGCTGAAGCACATTGATAATCAAATATCCTACAACCTAGATGCACTAAGAAAGGAAGATGCAACATTCATATCAAAATTAATCATATATGTTACATTGCCAAGTAATATTCATGAAATCAACGACTTATTCAAGACGCCCTTCCAACTAAAACAAAAAAATAAGTCACAAAGAAAATGCCAGCACTAGTAGGGGCAAACTCACTGGAAGGGGGAAATTTTGGCTTGGATTTATGTAGAATCCTTTGTTTGTTGATACACAAATATGAGTTTATTGAAGGATTTATCATATGATACCCAAACATGAGTTTATATTTTCTTTTTAATTCTCCTATTTCAGATGTTACAAAATAATTGCATGCCAAATATTTTTTGAACTCACAGAATTCAGCTCTCCTTCCATGTAAATCAAGTTAAACAAATGGAATAAATTGTATAAAAGAAGAAAAGAATGAAAAATAAGAACCATAAGTTTATCATAAAATCTCAATAACTCCCTTATAAACAAAGTCATCCCTTATTTTAGATGTGAGATTAATGTAAGCTGATTCTACATCTCAGTAAATGCCTACAAGATTACTCCATTCAACAACTATGTTGAGTAGCTATAGCTTATGCATTAGAAAAAGAATGATGCATTGCACATCTACCCTGATTCATTTTTTGTCTTGATCTTACATTAAGCTTTCTTGCAACTATTAAATCAGACAATCAACCATAAATCCCAAATCTTTGTCTATCTTACAAAATTGAAAATATAAACATTAAAAATCTAAGAGAAAGAAAACAAGAAAAAAAATGAAGAAATTGCATAGTCTTGAAAGAAATTATTCAACAAATGATACAAGAAAATCATCTTATAAATAGATGATACCAAAATAATATGGATTTGAATAAGCTAAAAAAGGGGATAAGAATAGGAGAAAAACAAGGTAACTTTCTATTTTTTATTTTAAAATCTTTTGCCAATTTCAAATAAAAATAGGGAAACAAATCTGAACTATCTTCCATCAATTCAGAAAGAGGGCTGACAACTTTCTGGGAGCTTAAAGATAAAATATTGATTGTCAATTTTTTTCGTATAGAAATAATTTAATAAATTATTTAAAATGTAAATTTTTTATTAATATAGTTAGTAATATATATAGATTAAAAATTTGTAAAATTAAAAAATAACTATAAATTAGTAATATATGAAAAAAACTCTTTATAATAAGTTTCTAAATTCATTTGTTCTAGTTGAGAAAGATTTTAAATCAATAACAATATACAAATAGAAACTTTTATTTGTGATAAAAATAATATAAAATTAAAAAAAATTATAAGTTAGTAATATATGAAAAAATCTAAATAAATTAAACAAGTTTCTAAACTCATATGTTTTATTTTATTATAAAATCACATGTATTTATATTATTATATAAAATACTAAATTGCCTATAACAAATTTTGACCGTTTATTTAATAAATTTAACTATCGTATTAACAGTTTTAGAAATATTTAGCATGTCAATCTATACGGTCTAATAGGTTCAAAAATACAAAAATGGTTAATATGGCAATCAAATTCGAGGCTTGCATGGCACTTGTTTATATTTGTCTTTTATTCAATGTAAACATAATACCAATTTAGTTATTATTTTGTTAAGCTATTGTATCTTTTATTGAATATAAACATAGGTACTAATTTAGTTATTATTTTGTTAAGTTGTTATTACAAATTTTATTTCTATTAAAGACTCCTGGCTCTTTTATTGGTTTAGGAACCATATTTGCCTTAAGCTAATAAATCAAATATTCATTTGACTTATTCAATTTTAATTTTTTTATAGTAATCTTTAGTAAATTTATATAATAGAAAATGTCTTCTTGAAAAAATATATAGATTTGATTCTAAATTTATTTTCATAGTTACCTTTAGTAATTTTTTATAAAGAAAAATATTTTTACTTTAAAAGAAAATAAATTTTCATATAAATGAGTTAGTTATTTGTCTTATTCAATTAATCCAAATGATTATTTTTTATGAATAGTTCCTTCTCTATTAATTAATATAAAAGTTACATATTCACAACAAAGGGGCCAAGGGACATAAAAATCACCCCTCAAAGTTCACACAGTAGAAGTCAGAAACACCAACAACTATTCATCAAAAAAAGGGCATAAAGTCGTCAAGCTGCAAGAGTGGTGCCAACAGAAGGAGGATGATCTTTATCATCATAACCCCAAACATCATTGGGATTGACAGGAGGTTCAGGAATCGACCAACCATCATCTTCAACATTATCTTTCTCTTCCACTCGGGGCGGAGAAATAGCTAGGGCCAGGTGGGGAAACTTGGAGGAGGTGGCAGGAGGCCAATAAAAGCCATGCCGAGCAATAGGAGCACCAGGAGGGGTAGAATGAACTGAAGCTGGAGACCACCCAAAGGTACGACAAGGTAGACAATTCAAGCGGCACTGCCAACCATCGTGACCACCTCTAGGAAAGTGGTGGCAAGGAGCTTGTGACTACGGGGTACGCGAGCAATGAGCTGAGGAGCTGCATCCACAATGGTGACCTCTGGGAGGGGTACCTTCTGTAGAAATGGCATCAAGAGGAACCTGATAAATCGTGCAAGGAGTGTTACCCCAATGATTGAGAAGCTCCTGAAGGTGAGCCACCTCCAGAGCTACTTTATTGGCTTGTGTGTGTGTGAAAATTGTACCTGATCTGTAGACACAACACTTCAGTAAAACATTAGAAGTTAGCTATAATTGAAATCGTGCAAAATTGAAAACTATCTAACCAAGTGATTTACTGCCTTCTAGTAGGTGTGAGATTAATGTTCTCAGATTGTTATCGAGATCAGTGACCTAGACGACACCTAAACAAAGGATTTGAATGCAATTGATCTAGATATGAAATATGAATGCAATTAATCTATATTTTTGATATTTTCTATGCAATAAGAATGAAAAACTGATATGAAACTAATCTATATGAAAAACTTGATATGAAACTATCTAAGAATGATATGCAAAAAAAAAAATTGATCTCACAAAGATGTTGATTCGCAAGAGCTTTGATTCTCCCAATTCCAATTCTCCAGTGTGATTGTGCAAATTTGTGGATGAATTATGAAGAGCTGAACCTTGATTTTATAGAAATCCAGGGCTTTGGAGGTGCATGGAAAAAGCCATAAATCACTCAAATAAACTCAACTTGATTTTTGAGTTATTTTTAAATAAAGATAATTAAGTCACAAAAACATGCAAAAGCACAGTTTAACTCGAATTAGAAGTTTAGATCAACTTTAAAACTCAAAAAGATGCTGAGTTTCAAAAAGCTAACAACTTGCATTGATTTTCCAATTTTGAGTTTAACTGGTCCTTGAATGTGCACATGGATAATTATGATTTAAATAAATAAATAAAATGATTTATCCTCAACTCAACTTGATTTTTGAAAATAAATAATTAATTTAGTGGTTAATTAACTATTTATCAAAATTTTATTAAAAATTATATTATTAAATAATGACAACTTGCTTTAATCAATTAAATAAGAATTTAATCAATTATTCATAGGATATTGGATTTATTGTCAAAATTAAATAATATAATTAATAATAGATAGAATTAAATTTAATTAAACAATTAAGTGGCAAATATTAAATCTAATTAATTAAATATGAAAATATTTGATGCAAGAGCATCTTGGGTGTAAGAGCAATCTTGCATCACCCAAAAATATTTATGTTTTTATATTCAATAAGGGTTATTTTGTGCAGAGCTGCTATTTATGGAAAGTTACTATTTTTGGTAATTTTTGTATGTGCTCAGGATGATCTGATTTCTTTCTTGGAGGTTGATTTTGGTCATATAAGTCTGCCAGTAAAGTTTCATTGCCAGATCAAGTGTATATTGGAAGATATTGAAGATTTTCGGTATTGGCAACAGGGTACAGAAACTTTGAACTCAGTTTTGAAGGCTTTAGAGGGCCCGGATGAGGTCAAAAATTTGGGTGACAAGTGCTTGCGCCGGTCAGGCCTGTAGAGCGCTTCGTGGCATTTCCGAAATGAGGTTATAATAGCCGAGCGGGTCAACGGGTGATGACTTATGGTCTTCGGAAGTTGGGCCACCTGAAATGGCGAAAAATAATTTTCTTCAAAATTTCTGTTCGGGTTTCAAAGGTTATCTTGAGCTGACTATGATGTAATAAAATGTAAAATAAAATAATTCTAAGTTTGGTCGGCCTTATTGGCTAAAAATTCTGGAACCTTCCCAGGCGGTGGAAAATTGCCTATATAAGGAATGCTGTATTATTGTCTTAGGAGTTCAGAATAGTTCTGGGTAGTAGATCTGGGTATTGATTCGAGGCTTTGTCCTAAAGAATATTGTAAGGGAATGCCCATGTGGCTTTGCATATTGTAATTCTGAAAGTTTGTAATTCCACCTTTGTGGAGATAATAAGAAGCCAATTTTCTGTTCTTGCATATTATTGTTGTTGTTTCTCTATTTCTGTTATGTGTTTGTGGCATTAAGGGGAGCACCCTTCATCAATATTCAATTAATCAAACTTAGGATAAATGTGATTTATTGCCAAATAATCATTAAATTAAAGATAATTAAGATAATTTAATAATATTGTTAAGAATATTCCTCGATGCAGAATTTAAGATAATCAATTAGGATTCGATGATGTGCAGATGTGCCTTAGATTAGGACTTCGATGTTAATTTCGTTCAATTTGTAGATGTAGGAGGTTAATGAACTTATAGCCCATTTTTGAGGTATTACATTTTGGCCCTCTTTGAATTACTGTGCGAAGCATAGTGGTTCAAAGATAGTCTGTGTTTGATAAAGATATGAAACTGATGTTTGAAATTGATAATTGATATGAGACATAAGCTGATTGATATTGATTTGAGATGAAGATAATAGGTCCTGAATGACCAAAGATAATGTTCACTGTAGCAGCAATGAACCTATGATTGCGAAAAAGTGTCAAAACGCCTGATTCCAAACCTTAGGATTGCAAAGAAGTGAGTGACCCATTCTAGACTCGATTGTCTTAGCAGAACTAGCAGGTATCACATCCAAACCCTTCAGTTGCCGAAGAACCAAGGAAAGAACACTATGATCCGATGGTTGCAAAAATTGATACAGTTTACAAGATTAGGAGAATACCAGATTGATATGGATCTTGATGAATTTGATATGCCCCAAGTGATGATAGATTTGCCCCGAGCGATGAGGACTTTTGATAAATTAGTAACTAGACGTGATTGTTTGTCTTGATCACTGATGAAAGATATTGATAGACTTGATCGATAGAATTTTGATTTACAGACTTTGAATTGATGTGCAATACCATGCCCCCTTCCGGATTAAAATTGAAATCTGACAAGAAAAGTTAGCGTTGAGAGCTGAGAAGCATGTTGATTGATGGGAAAAGTGGTTATACACGTTCAAGAGCGCATTCTGCATCGTTTAGAGGTCCTGGAGACCAAGGTTGACTAGGTTTGACCATGAGTTGACCATGGTTGACCAAGTTGAAATTTTTGATAGTTTGATGTTAGATAATCAGTTAAGTTGAATACTAGATTTCTGTGATGATTGAAGGTCGATTATGCAAGTAGTTAATAATATAAATGATCTCAGATTTCAATTTTGATCCCGAAAAAGGATTCTACTTGCTGTTTCATTGGAGGAACCTTCGTGTGAGATTCAGCTCTTGTTAGACTTGAAGATGCGATTTGAAGAATCATTTAAGCATTGAAGTTCATTTAATCATTGTGAGATCATGCAAAGATGAAAAATGCAAAGAAGCATGCAATATGAAATGCAACCTAAGACCTAGGACCTAGTCACTGATCATATGTCGATTTGTTATCATCATTGAACTTTTAGGTAACTGGATAAATCAATACAATGCCCACTAGCTAAAAAAAACTATAGACATATGAATATTGATTTGTATGCGCAAGAATCAATACAACACCCACTGGTCAACAACCATGGATATATGAATATTGATTTTATTTTTAGAATGTCAGATTAGATATAAGCATCAAGGCACAAACGCTAGGATGACCTGAATATCATGTCCATTTTGATATAGCAATTTGTATAAGCATCAAAACATGAACGTCATGATGACCTGAATACGCCTTGCATGACAAACACATCAAACAGTCAAGAGATCATTCTAAATCCAATGTGAATTACCCGTAGTGACCCTTTATCATTCACATCCTTAGGCAAGATCGCATTCCACAGTAGGAGAAAGAACTTACTCAAAAAGACAATAGTTAGATCAAACTTCCTTGAATTTTTCGGGTATTAATGGTCAAGGTATGCATGGCCATCCAATTCGAGATAGAGGCTCTTACAGTCGGACACCATTTCAATCTAGAATTTCCAAAGACGTTAGATTTTCACATACAAGCAGAAGACAAAGAAAAGATTATGCCCCTAGTCATCACTCTCTAAATCCTATAAAGGACATCATCGAAGAGCTCGAAGGGACACAATATGCAAAAATCTCAATGCGAATCAGTAAGCATACAAGGAGATAAAAGCATGAAAAGCATAGATTGTTTTCAGTTTGTGTTTAATTGCATTGTTGTAGATGCAAAATCCTTTCTGGAGACAAGACAGACTTGACTGATTCAAATGAAGCTTCAAAGGACTCTGACTGGATATGAGACGTCTGAGATATACTGAAGGCCATAGGATATAACATTGATTGCCCCCAAGTGTTAAACATTGATAGGATACAGACGCTTGAGTTGGTTGGTGTACAGACTGACTTATTGAAAACTAGAAATGCAGAAACAAACCGGGAGATATGTACAAACTAAAGCAAGACTAAAAGCTAGGAAAGACCAAGATTGCACTGATAGATGGAGCATTTGGAACAAGTGGCACCTATTTGCCGGGTTTTCACCATCTTGGAAAAGATTCTATTTTTGCTACCAAGGTGCCTGTTTCCAGGTTTTCACCAAGGCACTTTTTAAAAAAAAAAAAAATTTTGTATTTTTCATTTTTTCAATTTTTTTTTATTTTTTTTTAAATTTTTTTTACTAAGATATTTGATGTCTGACTCGGTCATGCTGACGCTTGGTTCACTGATGGAAGTCCTCATAGGCTCGACTGCATTGAGGTAACAAGCAAGGGCATAGTCACTGGAAAAGGTGTAAACACCATGGCTTGGGTTCGTGGAAGTTTGGTCAATAAGATCAGGGCGTTGGATAGTCAAAGCGGGAAAGGCTTGGGATATGGTGTTCACGGATGTGGATATGTCATCATTGGTCCTAACCCAATGCTCAAGGTCAAAGGTGATATTACAGCTCAAAATGTTTAACTCATGAATAGGCTCAATGTTATCGTGGGAATCCTCTTCAGCCATAGGTGGATCAGACACGTTAAGTTCATTATTTCGCTCTAGACCTACGTTGGGTTGAGATACATATTGGTGAATAACATCAATATATTTCTCTATGATAAGCTCATCTTCTTCTGGAATGGCTCCCCATTCACAGTCATTTGACTCAGCTTCTGATTCAGGATCTCTAGGAAATCTGAGAAAATGTGTGAAGTCAGGATGAATACCCCAAGAAGGATTACCCTCAATCTCTGACTTGAATTCATATTCATGGGAATCAGTGTCAGAATAACTACTCGCTGCTTCTGGATCAGTTTAATCACCTTCGAGATTGGCTGGTTCTTGTGGTGCAACCATCTCTTGCGCTACAGTAGGTTCTTGTGTTTCTACTACATTGATTCTTTTGATAGGATCATCTTTATCATAAAGAAGATCTTTGATCTCTTTAGGCAATTTTTCATAGGGGATGAGTTCTGAACTATCTGAATCACTATCTGATGGTTCTGTTTCTTCTTTCTTAAGAAGAGGTTCCCCTGGTGTGATCTTCTCTATGACATGTGAGCAATTACCTTTGAGGTGATAGGGTTTCTTCTTAAATCCTAAGCCAATTTTATTTTTATTTTCTCTACCAGTATGTGGGAGAGGTGCCTCAAGACCTTTTCCTCTGATTCCTAGAGGTCCTTGACCTGAGTATCCCATCTTAGCTATTAATTTACCTCCTAGACCATATGACTTGGAAGGGAGTTTGGATATAGCAGAGTTACCAGTTTGAACAACTTGAGATTCAGATTCATCTTTGTACAGCCATGATAGCACAACTTCATCCTCTTCAAATTCTTGCTTGGATACTTGTTCTGCTACAAAATTCCTTTTATAGGCCTCAAGAGGTTCCTGAGGTTTGGGCTTGGATTGTTTCAAAGATTGCCCATAAGACTTAGGCGAGATAGGGAGAGATGTCAGAGACAAGACTGGCTCTATAGTGTATTCTCCCATCCCATTTTCTTTGATATTGATCTCTTTAGAAATTTCATCCATCTTAGATGTGGAAGCAACATTTAGCTGCTTGATGGAAGATTCTCTGTTATTGGGAACAAGCTTATCGGCACTTTCCTTCAATGTATTGCAAGTTGTACTCAGATCTGTTGGGATAGTAACCTCCACTCCTTCATAGGGAAATTTCAAGCATTGATGGTACGTAGAAGGAATGGCTTTCATTTCATGGATCCAGGGTCTCCCTAGAAGGATATTGTAAGCCAATGGTAGATCAAGCACCTGACATGTGGTATCTTTGATGACCGGACCCACTTGGATGGGTAAGACAATGGTGCCTTTAGAAGCTCTTTCTTGTTCATCATAGTCTTTTATGGTGATCTTCTTTCGAGGATCAATAGCCATCTCTGAGAATCCCAACTATGTGATTAAGCTGTAAGAACAAATGTTGAGGCCTGCGCCCCCATCTATCAACACACGTTTGACTTGACGGTTCTGGATCAAGACTTCTATGTGCAAGGGTTGATTATATGGGTGACTTAGGGAGTTGTCATCTTCCTCTGAAAAGGAGATATATTGCGGAGATGTTAGATGACCAACCATAGTCTGGAACCTGTCCAGATCTAGATCATCAGGAACATTAGAGCCAAGCAAAGCTTTGTCTAGGATATCTCTGTGAGCTGGAGATATTCGAAGTAACTCAAACATAGAGATTTTGGCATTGGTATGCTGGAGTTGTTGGATGATGCTGTAAGATGTAGGTCTGGTATCCTTTGGATTGGAAGATTTTGAGGCAGCCTTCTGTTTGGAAGCAGATGTGAGGTTGAAAGGTATCTTAGGGACATTAGATGAAAGGTATTCTATGAGTTGATAGAGGAGGTATGTAACTAGTTTTCAATCGAAAGTTACCAAGACCGTCGTCTTCGTAGATACCTGACTTGATGAGTTGTTCAAGAGTTGGACCCAGGGTATTGGTCAAAAGTAAATTCTGAGATGTTTCTTCTGATTTCTTATGTGAAGAAGCTCTGGTCTCCACCATTAACTTTGAATGAAATGGAAGAAAAGGACGAAGACAACTGAAGAACAATTTGATTCGAGAAAATTGGATGACGCAACCTTGTCAAGATTATGATAGTTTTGAAGATTTGATGAGACGTGGGTGAAGGATACTGTGCCCTGGATGTATGGGATAGATCACCCAAAAGATAGCAGACACAAGTTCTCAACACTTAGTCTATTTTTGAAGATTGATTGATTGAAGATTGATAGTTATGACAAGGTTTTGACACGAGATAAAAAGGACTCAAATTGATTGAACAGAAGGCTAGATCAGATTCAAAAGATCACTCTTGGAAAATGGTAGGATTCTCAATAGCTACTGCTCTGGTCCTGACACAATGATCTGTTTGACAAGGTCTGGAACCAGGCTGGAAACATTGGATATCTTGCAATTTGACAATTTTCTGACAACTTTCCAAAATTTTCCCAAACGACACTCTACAGACTCGTACGATAGTGGGTAGTCTATGTAACGACAGTTGTTAAACTCGTATAACAGTTGGGCAGCAATGAAATGACAGTTGTAAATATCATACGACAGTTGCTAACAGGATTTTGGCTTCCTTGGATTTGCTGGCATGAAAACTCATATGACACCGGGTTGTCAATCATACGATGGATGGGCAGTATTGAAATGACACTTGACAAAACTCATATGACTTTTGACCTCTTGAAATGACTTTTGACTCCAGAAAGAATTTTACGTCAATTTTTGCAAAATTTAAGGTTTTCAGTTTTGGATTGTTTGCAAATTGTACTATTCAGATTTGAAGATTATACCAGATTTGATCATTTTTAATAGCCAAGTAGATAAACAAGCACACAGAATAGCAAGCAAGTGATTTCAAGCATGTCTTAAAATAATGAACAAGGGCAAAGGCAACCTTGCGCATGAACAATCAAGTGACCAAATTGTGCTAATCCCTGAGAGTACGAATTGTGTATGTTCTGAAAAGTTTTACAATAACACACATATACCTGAAAGTAAAAAATTGGCCTCTCTAGGGTTTTTAGTAATGGTTTGACTCTGCAACTTTTATGATTCAAAGGGGTGAACTCCAATCCCGGCGCACCAGGGTTTTGACACAGTCCGAGAACTTAATCTTCAAGAGCTGCTAGGGAGATCTGACAACCCAACAATGAACCATACCCATGGAGATTTCTTCCACAAGGACATTTATATAGCGGCTGTCACTACCACATCTGAAATGGCTATGACCGCTTGAGGTTCCATCAACATAGTTTTCCCTATGAAGGGATTGTCCGCTACGGTTAACCCTCTCTAAAGGTGACTCACAGATTTATACCACAAGGGGACTTGGCTCCAGATCCAAGGTTTTTGACACCTTTCCACTTTTAACCCAAACAAAGCAAGCAGATTAATCCGACACGCTAAGACAAAGTTTTGCTTCACCAAGGTCTATGATGCCAACTCCACGTGATCTATCAACCTCTCCGGGGAGAGAATGTATCAATCAATAAGAGAAGGCACACTAACCAATTTTGATTCACCAAAGCTTGTGATGTCAACCCCACGTGATCTATCAACCTCTCCTGGGAGAGAATGTATCGATCAATAAGAGAAGACACACTAACCAAGTTGAATGTGAAACGCACTAAGTATCCTCCCTACCTACAAGGATTCTGTCATCAAGAAAGATTTCTCTAGGAATCCAATCTCTCAAGAATCATGAATAGTGTTCATAGGGCCTAATTACTATGTGAGCACAGATATATTCCTGAAAGAAAATCTACCAAAAGTACCCAAAAAGTAGAAAGAGGAACATTTAACACTTAAAGCGAATATGAGATGAGTCCACAAGGTGGAACACTTAACACCTCACACAAGCTGAAAATGAGTCCCCAACTTAGAAAACAAGTGAGTTCCTAAAAGCACGAAAGGGTTGCCAAGTGGAACACTTAACGCTTCTATCTTGTTGACCCCTCCCCTTTATGGCACTGAGATTGCAACCACAGGGTGGAAATGAGGGGCCGGTGGATTAGCGAGTCCAATAACCCAAGATAGCAATCAAGATCAATCACAAGTATTCTAAGACTACTTAATGAATCCTTAAGGGGTCACAACCTAGTATCAATTATGCAAGTGTGTAGAAATAGATAAAAGCATGAAAGGATGCACACAAGCCAGACACATAAGAGATTTATTTTAAGTCCAAATTGAAATGTTAATAGATGAAGGAGAATACCTTAGGTCCAATTCTCTACAATCTAGAATTTAGCACATGTCTGAAAGTACAAAATCAAGACAAATCAATAGCAAACTGTAAGCGTTAGAAATCAATAATCTAAAAGTAAAAATATGTGAATTATGTGCCTCTGTAGAAAAATCTCACGCGAGGCAGGATGCAGTCCCACGCGAGGAAACACTATTTCACGCAACAAAGGATGAAATCTCGCGTGAGTTAGGATGCGGTCCCGCGCGAGGAAACACTATTTCATGCGATAAAGGATGAAATCTCACATGAGTCAGGATGTGGTCCCATGTGAGGAAACACTATTTCACGTGACAGGATGAAATCTCATGCGAGGAAGTACAGTCTCGCGCAAGAAAGTTATTTTTCACGCACAAAAAAATAATGACACTAGTGAAATTTTGCATGACACAGAAAGAAATCTCGTGTGACACAGTGTGAAATCTCGCATGATAATTCATACAGAGATGTATGAAAGTATGAACAGAATGATAAAAATCACAGTGTACGGACCCTTGAAACCCTTATCCTCAAAAGATAGAAAATTGATAGAAATGAAGGGAAACCCATTTCAGGGCCCCATGATGGGTGCCAGAAATGTGTGTGTGAAAATTGTACCTGATCTGTAGACACAAAACTTCAGTAAAACATTAGAGGTTAGCTATAATCGAAATCGTGCAAAATTGAAAACTATCTAACCAAGCGATTTACTACCTTCTAGTAGGTGCGAGATTAATGTTCTCAAGTTGTTATCGAGATCAGTGACCTAGACGACACCTAAACAAAGGATTTGAATGCAATTGATCTAGATATGAAATATGAATGCAATTAATCTATATTTTTGATATTTTCTATGCAATAAGAATGAAAAACTGATATGAAACTAATCTATATGAAAAACTTGATATGAAACTATCTAAGAATGATATGCAAAAAAAAAGATTGATCTCACAAAGATGTTGATTCGCAAGAGCTTTGATTCTCCCAATTCCAATTCTCCAGCGTGATTGTGCAAATTTGTGGATGAATTATGAAGAGCTGAGCCTTGATTTTATAGAAATCCAGGGCTTTGGAGGTGCATGGAAAAAGCCATAAATCACTCAAATAAATTCAACTTGATTTTTGAGTTATTTTTAAATAAAGATAATTAAGTCACAAAAACATGCAAAAGCACAGTTTAACTCGAATTAGAAGTTTAGATCAACTTTAAAACTCAAAAAGATGTTGAGTTTCAAAAAGCTAACAACTTGCATTGATTTTCCAATTTTGAGTTTAACTGGTCCTTGAATGTGCACATGGATAATTATGATTTAAATAAATAAATAAAATGATTTATCCTCAACTCAACTTGATTTTTGAAAATAAATAATTAATTTAGTGGTTAATTAACTATTTATCAAAATTTTATTAAAAATTATATTATTAAATAATGACAACTTGCTTTAATCAATTAAATAAGAATTTAATCAATTATTCATAGGATATTGGATTTATTGTCAAAATTAAATAATATAATTAATAATAGATAGAATTAAATTTAATTAAACAATTAAGTGGCAAATATTAAATCTAATTAATTAAATATGAAAATATTCAATTAATGAAACTTAGGATAAATGTGATTTATCGCCAAATAATCATTAAATTAAAGATAATTAAGATAATTTAGGAATATTGTTAGGAATATTCCTTGATGCAGAATTTAAGATAATCAATTAAGATTCGATGATGTGCAGATGTGCCTTAGATTAGGACTTCGATGTTGATTTCATTCAATTTGTAGATGCAGGAGGTTAATGAACTTATAGCCCATTTTTGGGGTATTACAGCTTGAACCTAAATCTGCATCATAACATTATTACATATGCAAGATTTATTATATAGAGCAACATTCATATCAAGAAAGCTATGGGAAAAGAGAACAACATTCCTGTCCTTCCATAAAGTGAACAAAATCTCTTGAAAGTATGCCAAATTTGGGTAAACTTGGAAGGAAGCCTAGGAGAATCTCCTAGGACAATCATATGCTAGGAAAAAGGCTCAGGCCTGAAGGGTTTGAAAAAATCATGGATCCACTGCCAATACAATTGAGCTCTTGAAGAACCAGAAGATGTGCAAGAAAGTCTCAGGGTGACCACAGAAGGGACACCGAGGGTCATGAACACCCAAGTGTTTGAGCCTAGGTCCAACAAGAAGCCCTTGGAAGAGCAAACACCAAGAAAAGAGAGCCATCTTGAGCTCCGTAATGGCAGCCCAGACAGTCTGGAAGCGAGAGCTCAAGTGGTAAGTAGAAGATTACAGGTGCCATCTCTGGTTAAGAATGTCCACCATGGGCAGATGAGGAGACAACCATCTGTAGCCCAACCTCAGCTTGTAATTACTGAAAGGAGTGGTAGGATACCATTTCCAATCCTTCCACAAGGGCCGAACAGTTTGGATACCAAGCTTATGAAGAAAATTATCAGGAATAGCAGAAATCAATAGATCAAAAGTCTGACAATCTCTGCAAGCCAAATGATATTGCACCTGCATATCTTCCCAAGAACAGAGACTCATAGTGACCCTATAGAAGAGGTCCTTGGGAGTTCGAATGCCACATTTGAAAAAATACAGAGCACTGGCCCCTTGAGTCTTAGCCAGAGGTATACCTTGAATAGAAAACAATGGGGACCATGAGAGGTTTTGTTGATTGAAAGAAAGCCCATTGTAAAAGCCAACACCATCCCACCGAAGCCAGGGCTTAACAAATTCCCAAGCTTTCCAAATGCTCTTTATGATGAAAGTGCCCTGAATCTGAATAGGCTCCTTCATAATGAGAAGAGTCTGAAGGCCAATGCCCTTCCAAGCAGGCCTGTGAATAGGGTACCTTGAAGAAATGCAGTGCCTGACAAGGATCTTCCAGGCCTCATTTCCAATGAGAGCATGAATAATCCATTTGGCACAAAGAGCAAGCCCTTTCTTCTGAGTGGAGAGAAGGCCAAGGCCACCAGAGTCTCTAGGGAGACAACAATATTCCCAAGCCACTCTATGGAACCCATGGCTATCAGATCCAAAAGCCCAAAGAAAGTCTCTGAGAAGATGTTCCATCTTGAGATACGAGGCTTTAGAAGGAGCCCAACAAGAAGAGTAGTAAACATGAGTAGCAGCTAGAATTTGGAGCAAATCTGGAATTTCCCCGCAATTGTTTTAATGATAGATTGTTAGCTAATTTTGTTGAGCTTCTTCAAAATAATATTTTCTAATTTAATTTAACATTTATAGATATATTATGATATTTAAAATAAAACATATCTTTAATTCAATTTTAAATTCATGTTTAAGAACAAGCTTTAATAACTTTAAAACCTATCTTTAAAAAAAGAAGAAACTTTAAAACCACTTTTTAGTATTAAAAAAAAATCAATACAATTAATTAGTTATTCATTATACTATTAAAATAATATAAATATTTTAATAATATATTATCAACTAATTTTAAGTTTAGATCTTTTGAAAAAACATATCTTTAATTCAATTTTAAATTTTATTTTTGATAGTTGGTTTTAGTAACTTTCTATAATGGAAAATATTTTTTTCAAAAAATATAACTTTGATTCTAAATTTTATTTCTCATAGTTATCTTTAGTAATTTTCTATAAAGGAAAATATTTTTACTTTTAACGAAAATAATTTTTCATATAAATTAGTTAGCTATCATTGTCTTATTCAATTGATTCAAATTGTTTCAGTAACTCATTATTAGCTTCTTCAAAATATATACCATCTAATTTAATTTAATTTTATATTAATTCTTAGGACTTGCACCTCCCCTTACTACTAGCTATATATATATATATATACACATATATATATATATACATATATATATATATATACATATATATATATATATACATATATATATATATATACATATATATATATATACATATATATATATATATACATATATATATATATATATCTATATATATGTATATATGTATATATATATATATATGTATACATATATATATATGTATACATATATATATATGTATACATATATATATATATATATAGATATATATATATATATATATATAGATACATATATATATATGTATATATATATATATATATATGTATATACATATATATATATATATATATGTATATATATATATATATACATATATATATATACATATATATATATATAGATACATATATATATATGTATATATATATATATATATATATATATATATGTATATATATATATATATATATATGTATAATATAATATGTATAGAGAAAGCATAGATATATTGAGGTTGTAATCTACCCTAACCCTAATACTGAACTATATTAAATCCACTTGCTAAAAGTACACTATAATGAATCCTGGATCAAACCTTAATTAAAAATTAAAGATAACCCAAAGCTAAGGTATATTGAACCCTAACCCTAATCCTAAACCAAACTAGAGCACAATCCTAAACCAAATCGTGCGAAAATTGTTATGCTAAGCCTAACGCAAATGAAATCGAATTGGATTAATACTCTAAACCAAATGGAACCATACAAACAAATCAAAGAAAATCCTAACCAAAATTAAACCCTATGAAGAATTAAAGCCAATTGAACCATCAAATGTAAATTAAACCAAAACATAAACTTAATTAAACCCTAACCTACACACAATTGTAACCTAAACACAATTGTAACCTAACCCAAAATCAATTCCATGTCAAATTAAATGTAATCATGTCACTAGCGGTAACATAAAATAAATCCCCACCTTAATTCAAATTGAATCTTAGAACTGAACTAAAATCCCCACCTTAATCTAAATTGAACTTTAATCCTAAACTAAAGTTACTAATTTTGTGCACCAAATTGAACCCTTATTCTAAACAAAATTGAACCCAATTAATTGGTAAGCCTAAACCAAATTAAACCTTCAACCTGATTTTAATTGAAAACTAAAATAGATCGAACCCTACCTCTAAACTAAACCATACCCTAACCTTAACACTGAACAAAATTTACTCCTAACCTAAAACCAATAAAACCATAATCTCAACACTAGACCAAAATTTACGATAACCCAAAGGAAAATTAAACATTAACTTTAAATGAAATCCTAATCCAAATTGAACTCGAATCCTAACCCTAAACCAAATTCACCCCTACCTCTAATTGTAAATCTAAACCTAACTAAATTCTTTAACAGTAACCCTTAACCAAAATGAATCCAAATCCTATTCAAAACCATAAACCTAATTGAATATTGAGCCAAATAAGTCCAACCCTAACCCTACATTAAATTAAACCCTAATTTTTTTTTAATCCTAACCTTAATTGTAACACTTACCCAAAATAAATCATAAATACATTCAAATTCAATCCTTACTTTAAACATAACCCAAAACCTACAAATATAATTAATTTGTCCTAAAACATGAAACTAATCTAATCTAACTTTAGTGTCATATATATCTATGTGTGTCGAATTCAAAAAAAATTATTATATCAAATAAAGTATATAATAAAATTTAATAACATTTATAATTTATAAAATTTTATTATATAATAAATTTTATAATTTAATTCTTAGTATTTTACTTGAAAAAAGTTTGCACATTTAAAAATTAAAGTCTTGATATCTCTTCGATTAAACTAACTTGAAACTTAAGTATAACATGAACCCTAAACAAAATTAAAATGGAAACAAAATTATATCCTAACTCTAAAACAAAATGAAAAGTTGCTTTAAAGTCATTTACTTGCATGGAAAAGTTTAATGATTGCTTATTATAGAAATGATTTGAATAAAAAATAGGGCAAAAATAATAGAAAGTTGCTTTTAAACTTATTAATAGTTTTTAAAATTATTTTTTAAAACTAGAAAATAACATAATTTAATAATAATATTTATCTTAACCTTAAATCCAATTGAATAATAAATCAAATTAAAGTCTAATATTAATACTAAATAATAATAAATCATTGTATTTTCCTATGATTTTCACCATTAAGCAATAAACAAAATTATACATTAAAATAAATTGAACATTAAGTGAAGAAAAATCTAAAAAAGAATCATAATAAATGGAACCATATACCTATACGAAATAAAATTACCCTAAACAAAGAAAACTAAACTTAAACCCTAAACCTAATTGAAAATTATATAAATTGAACCCAAATTGTATACCAGGGAGAGAGAGGGAGAGATTATGGGTGGATATGCATGAGAAAGAGTCAGAATAGAGAGAGGGTCAGAGAAATGAAGTAGAGATAGATAGTAATTAGGGGGAAGAGATGGTGAGAGGGGGGAGAAACATAGAAAGGTATAAGAGGGAGAGGGAAGAAATTAGGTGGAGAGAGAAAATGGTGAGAGAGAGAGAGAGAGATCCCTAACCATAAACCTAAATAAACACTATATAAACAAAGCTAAACTCTAACCCTAACACTAAAGGAAATTGAACCTTAACCCTAAAATTGAACCCGATTCAACCCTCTCCCTAATAGTATACTAAAATGAATTGTTTCTCTACACTTAACTAAACATTAAACATAACCCTGAACTATAATATATCAACTACCCAAACTCTCTATAATAAAGAGAACCCTAATCCTATACCAAATTTAAAGATTAACCTAAATCAAATAAAAATTAAATTATAATGCTAAACCAAATTGAATGCTAACTTGAAAAATAAATGAATGATAAACTAAATTTAATTATTATCATAAACCTAACTAAAAACTAAGATAAATTGAATGATAAACCTAAACCGAATAGAATCATAATCCCAAGACTAAACTAAATTAAACCCTACACCAAATAAAATTATAATCTTAAACCCAATTAAACATTAAGCCAAATTGAACTCTCATCCTAATACAAAACAAAATAAAACCCTAGGCCTAGAGGTAATAAAAAAAATAAACCAAATTGAATCTTAATGGTAAAACTAATCAAACACTTAGAAACCAATTTACCATTAATCAAGGGAAAAAAGGAGAAAGAGAGAGGGTGGAGGGGCAGAGATGAGGTAGAGAGAGATAAGGGGGAGGGGAGAAAGATGAGATAGAGCTTCAGAAGGAGGATAATTAGGGATTACATTAGACATCTAGATGGTGATGGGGGAGAAAAGAGAGGAGAGAGAGGGGGTAATTACAGGGGAGATGCACTAGAGAGTGTGAGA
Source organism: Chamaecyparis obtusa (assembly GCA_027943335.1). Taxonomy (NCBI): domain Eukaryota; kingdom Viridiplantae; phylum Streptophyta; class Pinopsida; order Cupressales; family Cupressaceae; genus Chamaecyparis; species Chamaecyparis obtusa. The sequence continues at coordinate 472,787 of BSBK01003830.1, read as the reverse complement.
GAAAAGGGAGAGGGTGAGAGACATGAGGTATAAATAGATATTATTTAGGGGGAAGAGATGGTGAGAGGGGGAGAAATGAGAAAGAGAGAAGGGGGAGGGGGAGATGAGGAAAAGAGAGAGAACAGTGGGAGAGATGAGATAGAGCTTTAAAAGGGGGATAATTAAGGCTTTTAATAGACATAGATGATGATTGAGGAAGGAAGAGGGGGAAGAATATGAGGTAGAGATAGAAGTTAATTATGGGGAAGAGATGCTAATGGAGACAGAGAGAGAGAGAGTAATTAGGTAATTAAACCTTAATTTACACAAAATTTAATAGCTTTGAATTTATAATTAAAGAATAGTCCAAATTGAGTCCTAACCATAAATATAACTAAACACTATATAAACATAACCCTAAATGAATTTGACTTAAAATTATAACTCTAAATTAAAATCAAGTCTAAGACTTTTCATAATGGAGTATTAGGCCAAATTATAACCTAAACCTAACCATCAATGCAAATATACCATAAAAATAACACAATACCATATTCAACCCTAATCGTAAACCAAATTTTATCATAACCTGAACATGAATTTGAATTGAACTCTAACCCTAAACCAAATTGATTGTTAAACCAAACCACATATATAGGCTCTAACATGCAACCAAAATAAACCCTTATTTTAAATCCTATTTAACCCTAACTCAACCAAAATGAATGTTTACTATAAATGAAATTCACTTGTAAATGGAATTTATTCGTATCCCTTACATTAATCTAGATCAGATCCTAATACTAAACTCAACCTCAACAACAATTGAGCTCTAAGAATAATGCTAATTTAATTTAAATGTGAAACACAAATGAAATTGTACCATAAGCCTTTTTCTAAACAATATTGTAACAATAAATCCCAACTTGAATCCAAATTGAATCTTAACCCTAAACTAAAATTTCCTCCTTAATCAAAATTGAACCTTAACCCTAAAGTAAAGTTAATCATTTTATGCACCAAATTGAACCCTTATCCTTAAAAAAATCAAACCCAATCAATTTGTAAACCTAAACCATATTAAACCCTCGAACCTAATTTTAATCAAAAACTAGAATGGATTGAACCCTACCCCTAAAATAAATTGTACCCTGACCTTAAGACTGAACCACATTTACTCCTAACATAAAACCTCTGAAACACTAATCCTAACATTGGACCAATGCTTACGATAACCCAAAGGCTACTTAAACATTAACTGATTGAAATCCTAATCTAATTTGAACTTGAATCTTAACCCTAAACCAATTAACACCTACCTCTAATTATAACTCTAAACCTTACTAAATGCTAACCACAACCCTAAACCAAAATGACCCCAAATCCTATTGAAAACCTTGAACCTAATTGAATATTGAGCTTAACAACCCCAATCCTAATCCTACATTAAATTAAACCCTAAATCAAATTGAACCTTTACCTTAATTGTAACCCAAATCATTGTTTGTACAATTTTCCAAATCTTGTCTCATATTCTTGATGAATACTTGTGTGCCACTGACTTTCAATTTTAGCTCTTCAACTTATTTCTCAGATCTGTCAAGGTCTTCAAGAGCTACCATAAGATTCTTCTTCAGATTAATTGATTCTTCTAAACCCATTGATCTCCTCAAGTGGTTAAACTTTTCTTCAGAGGACCAAAGCTCTGATATCAGTTGTTAGGAATGGGAACACTGAGCGGGGGGGGGGGGGGCGGGGTGTGAATCAGTGTTCACTATATCTTTATAATTTCTTAACTCTTGAATTTAAACTTGATTGCTTAAGTACTAATATGAACATCAATGTAAACAAGATAAACAATCACAACACATAACATCGATATGGTTATGGGGAAACCCAAATAGGTAAAAACCCCAGTGGGAATTAACACCCACTAAGAACTGCACTAGTGTTTTATGATCCTTGTTAGAAGATCTGCAACCCTGGTAGGAGTTGTTCTTTACAATGCTTTTAGTATAGTGACCTGGTCAAAGGTCAGACCCTATTAGGAGTCTTTTACAATAACCCTGTTAGGGGTGGGGACACACTGTCCTAGAGCTCACTGCTCAAGTGGTGAAGGCTACAACCTTCTGATCTCATATACACACTATATATGCTGGATGAACTGGTGTTGTGACACTGCTTGTCTAATCAGTTCCTTTTGTGCATTAATGCTTTAGCCCCTTGTAAAGCTCTAACTTAGTCTATCTTCACTTCACATGTCTCTTCTCTTCTTATCTTATCTCTATATCATCTTCCATGCTTTATTACAAAGGCACATCTTATATTTATATACGCTAACAAAACAATTAACTAGGTCAGCCTATAACCGATTACATACAATGCTTCCAAGTGAATTGGCTCAAGCGTGTTTACAAAAAAATATGTTTACATGTCTACAACCTAATTACAATAGGCACATAGCCTTTACAAAACATTATTATAACTGCTAATCAAAATACTAACATCGGCTGCATACTCTATTCTATTTTGGTGTTCACTGTCAGTACCACTTCAACTGACTGTCTCTTTGTCATACTGTCTTATCTGATCATGCACTCTTAGACTTAGCATGAATACACATTTACCAGCTTAACTTCAAGGGCACATACCATAACTCAGTCATACGCATGTGCGTTGATGCTCTGATCTTTTAGTGCTCTGCTAACTGTCTAGTCTTCTATACTTAGCCATATTCTAACCTTGTGATAATGTGCGCTGACTCCAAAACTCTATATGACTTTGTTTCCATAATGATAACACTATATCTAGTCATATACAATAGTATAGTCAACTTTCCAACAAGTTATACTGTGATTGTTGGTTAGACCAATTATAATTTAAATTATGTCCTTGAGGGCTAGAATTTTGTGGGTTTTGGTTTTTCCATTGACTACTTGTTGTGGTCCCACAACCACGCCCCCTTTATAGCCCTTATGGCTTAAAGTGGGACCCCCTTTTTCTGCCTTTTGTCTTTCATTTTTTTTTAGTTTTTTAGAAGTCAGTTTCTTTTCCTTGTTTGTTTTTTGGCCCTTTCAGCCTTGTTTGTTTGTTCGGCCTTTTGGAGGTCTAAAAGAGTGACCAGTGAAGGACATCCCCCTTTCATATTTTTTGAACATCTTGGTGTCCGTAAGTCCGGCTCGTTGAACAAGTCAGTATTTCAGCCTTATCAAACCTGTCGGTATTGTCAGCCTTTCGAACATCCTATAACCCTGAAAGGTCCGAAAGGTTGACCCACGGGGTCACTGACATCAGCAAACCCGTGGGCCTATAAAAGTGACCCGGGCATCTTTTTTCTTCACTTCAAATTTTTCACCTCTAAGTTTTTTCGTGCCTATCACTTTCTTTTTTGCCATTCATGCCTTTTCTCGGTGCTTCTCACTCATTTCACTAGTATTCTTCCTCATCATCCTCTTTGTGGTAGGTGGTCTTTCCTCTCTTTCCTTCTTGTTTCCATTCATGTCTTTTCACTATTTTGTTGCATTCTTTTAGTTTAGGTTATGTTTTTAGTTTTAGGTTGTTCTTCTTAGTTTTTTAGTCAGTCTAGTCGGACCTTTCTGACCTCAGGGATCGGCAAGGTTGTCCCCTTGCATCCCTTGGTAGATTCATGGTCGAATCTCACCGTCGGACCCATTTTTGAGTTTCGGCTCAAAACCCTAGTTTCAGACTTTCAGGGTCCAAAAAACTTCCTCACGCCATCTTCAAAAATTGGCTAAGTCTAGACCGTGTTCAGCGCTGTCGGAGTTTTGGCTATTTCGCACTCTGAAAAACCATATCCCCCTGAAATGCCGATGTCGGTGCAAATTTTCCCAAGTCTAGACCCCTTTCGACGTTTCGGCCATTTCAAACATCGAAACCATTGCACTCGCCGAGATGACCAAGACAATGCAAACAAGCCTTCGGCCCTTTAGTCTTTTTGAAGGTCTGAAAACCTCGAAAGTCCGAAAAGGCCGATTTCCCTGTTATAGTCTTCTAAGGCTTGATTTCAGCATCTGATTTTGTTCTAGTTTTTTCCTCATGAAATGTTACTAATCCCATGCTTTTGTTCCTTTGTAGATATGGCTGAGAAACTACTGGCATCTCTAGCAATGAAGTACTAGTTCAAAGGATACCACCCGCCCTCCAAAGTAAGAGATCTGTAGGCAGAGATTATAGATATAGACATCGGGCATGTAGACTAGAATGAGTACTTGACCAAGTGCACCCAACCGGTGGGATAATCAGAGGACTGCACCTCCTTGGTAAATTCATACTTGGTGAATGTCATTGCACACTTGATTTCCATCTAGTCAGCTGACCTAATAAACACACTGGCAAGCTACTATGTGCCAGATGAAAGGATGGTGAAGAATCATCTTGGAGAGGTAGTGCTAGATCTCAGGCCAGACAACATTGAGGAAGTCTTCCACCTCCCCAAAGGAGTGGAAAAGTTTTATAACTTTACTATGACTAAGGGGCAAGAGTTTTATAATAAGGACATGCAAAGAGCCCATAATATTGTCAATAATGACTATCTAAAGTAGCCAATGCCAAAGAACGGGTTGGAAAGGATAGACATGAGGAGGGGATATATGAAAGAAGATATCCAAGCAACAATAACAATGATAAGTAGGTTATATGGACTACCCAAGTCTCAGCAATTGGAGCACTGGATGATCTTCCTAATCCAGAAGATCAAAGAGAGACAGGCCAGATTTGATTGGGCCACTATTCTGAGTGATCAGCTCGATGAACAATTGATCCGGGTAAAAATAGACCTGCATTTTTATATGACTTCATACATAGTGTACCTTCTTGCTACAAGGGATGTATACCCTGGATTGACTAAGGTGGGAAATATTGGAGAATAGAACACCTGGCCATTCACATTATATCCTCACCTGGTGAGAAAGGATTTCCTTACACCTGAAAGCCCAGAGTATAGGATCGTTAATGATACCTTTGTCTTTGTGATCATCTGTTCCATTGAAGGGGACTATGCTAAAAGGTTATTAGCAGAAGCAGTAGCTAAAATTAAAGCAATTGGAGTGTTCTATAACCAATTTAGAACCTTCACATATATTCAGGTGGCCAGCAGCACTTTGGCACCCAAGAAGCTCCCACAGTACCCAACTAATTGGGTCATCCTCCTGGAAATTGCAAGGCAGTTATCTGATGCCCAAGAGCACATTAAGAACAAGAAGAAACATTGCTGGGACTTTCCCATTTCCATCAGCGCCCATTGTGTGATAGACATGAAAGTGTGCAAGTCATTGGTCAGACAATGGGATGAATTCCCTTTGTACAATTATAGTTTGGTTAGGCCACATTTTGACCCAATTGGAACCTACAACCACATCATGGGGAGACACTATGTGCATGAGCCGCATGTGGAAGATCACTGGGCAAACTATGTGGATGACTATGAGGTAAGGATCTTTGACTATTTTCAGATGAGTTTGGAGCTTGCACAAGGTGCCTTGGCATTGAAAATCCCACAAAAGGCAATAGAAGTAGATCCAGAAAAGATACTGGATTCAATTTACAATGCAGACAAAGTGTACAACAGGGATATCCTCAATACAGAAGTGGACAAAGATGAAAATGATAGCATGGACTTTAGAGCCCGACATGTTGTAAAACTAACAAAGATGTGGATAGCACGTCCTTTCTCCATGCATGCCCTTCCTATGAAGCAAGTTCTAGACAAATCGTCTCAAGGGGGAAAGGGGGAGAAAATACTTAAACCCCAATTTAAGGAAGCAGCCCCTCTGAAGCCGAGAGAAGTGTACAGGCACGAGAGGCCTACAGCCTATGGATCAGCCACACATTCAAAAGGCATGAAGACTAAAATGAGGGGAAGTGTGGCATCTCTCGACGCACCTGTCCCAAGTGATTCTGACTCCCCAGGTACGGTGTGAAGAACAAAGTTTAAAATAGTAGGCCCAAGGCCAGCTGGGGCAAGTAAAGGACATGTGTATAAAAGAAAGGTAGGTTCTACACTTACTCAGATGGGAACCCTCATAGAGGAAGATGAAGATGAGCTAGATGAGGTCCCTCTCGTTAGGAGGACTAGGGCTATAGGTTCCTTGAAGAAAAGAAGGGTAGGAGAAGATGAACCTAAAGATGATGAAGGGGCCACTTAGGTAGACCCCATGAACCTAGATGCCCTTGGAGATGATGAATTCCACATCTCTGATTTTTTAGGATTACATAGGTTTCATGAGATGGAGCAACAGGCTCCAATATAGTTTACTAGTCCCTTTGGTGACGCTGGAGGGGATCCTCAACAAGAAACCCAAGTGTAGAAAGATGAACAAGAGGAGACCCAAAAGCAAGAGAAGGGTATGGAGCCAGAAAAGGATGCTCCATTTAAAGCTACAACAATGGTAGAGCCAGGTGCTCAAGTAACCCTAACTACATTAGTGCCACCTCCACCTCCATCTCCTCTTCCCAAATGCCCTCCATTCCATCACAAGGGGTTTCATCCACTCCTTGGGGTGCCCCTTTGCCCCAAAAAATACCTCCTATTTCATTTCCAACTCCCACTCCACCTGCCATCCCTACCATTCCGCTCGTATCCCCTACACCTCCTCCTATCAATGTTCCCCCTCAAGTACACATAGATACAAGGCCTCAAGGTCCCTAAGAAGAAGAGAAGGAGATAGAAGACATAAGTGGGGATAAGTTGGAAGAGACATATCAACAAACTACAGATGAGGGGGAGCATGAGAAATAGAGAGAAGTATCAGAGCAGGAGCAGGAACTGGAGCAGGGCATAGAGATGGAGCAAGATATTGAGCAAGAAGAGGAGATGGGTCATGAAGAAGAAAATGTAGAAAAAGATTTAACAATCCAGGGGATATCTTTATTTACTCTCACTACCCTCTATAAGCCCCTAAATACATCCACCAAGCCCACATGGTTTACCAAGGAGGTACAACCTAGGAGAAGAACATATATGAATGATGATGTAGACATGACTGCTCTTGGGAATGCCTTTCACCAGATGCCACTCATTCCCTAGGCCAAAAGAATGTCTTATGTGACACAGGATCAGGTGGGAAAGTGGAAAGCACAGGTGGCAGTTCGTACCCCAGGGTTGAACAAGGATGAGATCACTCAGGATGATTATGTCCTCAAGGAGGTAGATTTGGGGGAGCCAACCCAGGAAGGTAGCAAGACTCTAGCTACCTTAGGTCTGAAACATGCTCTACGCTTCATGACAAAAGATGAGGAAAGAATAAAGGCCTTAGAATTGCAAAATGAGGCCATGAAGAAGTTTATTTTGAAGACAATGGATCCAATTGACCTAGATAACCCCGAAGCCTCATTAAAAGAAATTTTGGAGAAGAAGGGGGAAATAAATACAGATGTACCACAGTCTTTTGTATAGGCTTGTGCTGACTAGAAGCTAGACTTCGAATACTTTGCTAAGATGTCTTTGAAGAAGATCTTGAGGCCACTAAGGGGCATTCTGGTTGAGGTCACTTCATTAGTTGATATCATGAGTAAGGAGGATGGGGTAAAAGAAATGATCCTCAAATGGCACAAGGTGTTAAAAGATTTAAAGGTAATAAGGAAGCAACACTTCCAAATTTTGGTTAAGGTATATGAGGGAGCCGAGCTTGACAATTTTGAGGAATGGATCCAAGGGATCACATCAGCATTGGCAATGTTTGAGAAAGTTTTGGAGAAACTTAATAAAAGGAGAGATGATAGCATGGAATTTGTCAATCAGCTGCATGAGTTCTTTAAGGGACAGGATTTAGATCTATATGAGGAAGATGATGATAAGATGATGCATCCTGTAAATTCCATCATTGGGCAATACATAGACATCTTCCAATATGTCAAAATGAAGGAAGACCTCCAACAGATGTTTTATCAGTGGGAGGAAATTCAGAAAATGGTGATGAGGGAAGCAGAAATCAAGGCCTTCCAGGAAGAACTATTTGCATTTTGAGATCAATAGCAAGAAGTCCTCCAAGTCATTCAAATGCCTAATTTTGAAGAAGTTTCGGAGGTAGTGGATAGGTTCAAGAAGGCACATCTAGAAATCCTCCCAGTGCAGTAAACCTGCAGCCTGAAAAATTGGCTAAGTATGAATAAGCTATATATAGTTTAGTTAACACTTAGAAAATTTTGTTGCTTAGGAATTTTGGCCCTTTCGGCCATATGGGAATTTCAGACTGTGACAAGTGTGACAAGTCTGAAAATGGAGAATGGCGGACTTAGCACTTAGTCAATTTTGCATCATGTTACTTTCGGATCGAGTGTCGGGTTTTGGGTATTTTTTGGTTCGTTTGAAGGTTGACTCTAGTCATCTCAGAGATCTTTCTTCTAGTCATCTGGGCTTCTTTCTTGGGGCCATTCATGCATGATTAGGGGATCTCCTATAGTTAAAGCCACATGGAGCAGCCAAGGACAAGGATCAAGGGTGTAAACTCAAAGTTTACCATCTACATGCAGCTATTCTATTCCCATTTTTGAGAGATTTAGGGCTCATTTTCTTGAAATCTTTGTAAAGCATGAGGTTCAATTCTATGCTAGGATAGTTCAGATTAGTTTTAGAGATAGTTTCTTTTAGGTAATCTCTAGTTTCAATTTTATTTCCTAGTTTCATGTAGCTGAAACCCTAGCTACGAAAATAAGATTTTTGCTCTATATATTATAATAAAACAATGTAATTCAGGTTGGCTTGATCAGTAATATAATAAATACAGTTGGTGCTTCATTCACAGTGTGATTTATCTATTGTCTATGTGAAAATTTGAATGTGTGATTTGCTTGTTCATCTTTTTAAAGAGCCAATTGGTTATTTAATGGTTTTAAGCCTGCGATCTTTTAATTTGGTGTTTGTTGGTGTTGTATTGTTGTGCTGTAATGAATCTCTGAGAAGAATTATTCTTTGTGCTCAAGATTAACTTGTCTCACGTGTGCACACATCTGCAGTGGCTTCATGATTTGATCGGTTTTGGCTTATCATATGTCTATTCTTGTTTGTATTCCTTGACGATTGCATCTGTTCAGCTGAAGATTGTGACATTTTCTGATCTCTGTTGTGTGGGTTTTCTTGTCTTCTTGGTCATTTAATTCGTACAATGATGCAATGCTAGCATATGTCCATTAGGTTTGTTTTCAGCATTTTCTTTCAATTTCTTGTTACCCATCTCTTCTAACCTTCTTGGCAATTTGTTTTCAAATAGATTAATTAGATTAAATTTGTTGTCATAGTTGATAAATCTGAAAATCATTCCGAAAAAGAGAAATATTTTGTGGGATCTTAAAATTTGTTTTGTAGTTTTCCTTGAAAGAACTAGCATAGGCCTCCTTGATCAATAGATCTACATTTATCTTCAATTGAGTTATTCGAGCGGTTGAGACCCATCCTTCCAGAACCTTGAGATTGAGTTCACCAATCTTCCAAGAGAGGAGTTTTTTCTTGCAGATTCCTAGCCGTTGTCTTCGTGTAAAAATGATGCTCAATAGAAGTGGTACTAGAAGGAGGGCCAATGAAAGAAAAACCCCAAAACATCAGATCATTCTCTCCTGAGAGGTTTGAGCAAGTCCTTAGATCTTCACCACATAAAGGGGAATTCCTAGAACTTCCATAGGTTCGTAGACCTCACAACAACAAAACAAGACAACAAGGAGGTACTTCACACTAGTTTCATCTTCCTCCTCCATCACATATTGTTGCTCAACCTACTGTTGCTTTACCACCAGCACCAATGGCATTTTTCGCAAATGCGCAGAATTCACCACTGAACATGCAAGGACAGCTCCATGAGCTGCACAAAAATCCTAAGAGATTCTTCACATGCTTCATAAATGGAGCATCTAGAATAGAAGAAGAGCACATTCGTACCTTCAAAGAATTGTGCAACTAAAAAGAGATTGCTCACCAAGATGTGCTCTACCACCTCTTCCCTTACACCTTGGGAGAGTTTTCTTATAATTGGTACCTAAATCCACCCACGGGATCCATCTCCACATGGGCAGAGTTCAAGACCAAGTTCTTAAATCAATTTAAACTTTACGTGGATCCGGCAAGTTTACATCACCAATTCATATCAGTAAAGAAGGATCACAATGAGCCCATCGCCATGTTCAACCATCGCTTTCATAGGATGTATCAAAAGTTGGAAGCTCCTTACACCATGCCAATTCTAGCTGCTATACAAGTGTACTTACGAGCATTTGATCCACTGAAATCCATATTTTTGAAAAGGCTTCCTCCTGGTAACATAGACACATTGGAGAAGGTGTGTGATGAGGCTATCACCTTTGCACAACAAATGGACCCGCAGGCAGGCAGAGGTTATGGTGTCCCACCTACAATTGGGAATGCTGCTATGATTGTCCCATTTGTAGCCAATAATCAATTTTTGGCACCTCACGCCCCAAGGCTCAACCAAGTACCAACTTCATATGCTGCTGCCCCACCATTGGCTCTTACATACCTAGGGTATGACACACATAAAGTGGTCTTCTGTGAACAAAAACCCGCTGCCCTGAGTGAACCAAACCTCACTCTGGTAAATGAATTAGATGCCATGAAGAAGACTTTGTCCCAATTAACAGGAGAAATCATGAAGATGAAGCTCAACCCACCACAAAGTCAAATGAACTACCAAAGGCCTGCTGTTGTCCTGAGCGCCTACCCTCAAAATCAAAACCACAACTATGGTAGTTATAACAACAAAGAAAACAACAATAGTGGAGGTTATGGGAATGCCCCTCAGGATAGAAAACAAGGTCAGCAATGAACCAACCGAGTGTGGAATACACATCCGAACAATGGTAGCATACCCACAGATAGTGCTAACACTTTCAGTTTGGAAGAGGCTAGTTTCACTCAAGGCCCTAGCATGCATCAACGTAATTATGAGTATCGGGGTGAATTTAATACCCAATAAGACCAAGATCCTCAAAACACTCACACTCACTTTACAGCAATGGTGTTTGAGTCTTACAATCCAACCACTGAGGGGAATTGCAATGGAGACACAATCAAGGAGGAATTTGTCTTTCCCTTTAATCAGGAGAGCCAACCAGACTACTCTGAGGTCAATGCCTTCCAAAACAATAGCCGAAATACTCATAATTTGAGAAGCCAAAGAGAGCCTCTGATAGATGGAATCCCCCCAATGATGCAACCTACTCCATCGGATCCTAGGGCCAGCAACAACCCTATACCTCCAAGAGGTCCCGGAGCTACTACTACTACTCCTCAAATAATGCAACATCCATCTCTTTCTTCTAGAAGTCCGGTTGTAGCTACTGAGAGTTATAGTGTGGTAGAAGAGCTAAAGAGAGTCAGGATAAATATGTCTATGTATGACTTGTTGCAAAGCTGCCCCACTCAGAGAGAAGCTCTTTTGAAATCACTAGATCAGTCCAGAGTTGTTCTGACCAGCAACCCACCCAGGAACCTGTCAAGTGTAAACATTGCAGAAGCCATGCCAACTATGTTCAAAGATAGGGTAGAGGTGCCTCCATTTCTACTTAGTCTTAAAATCTTTGGAAAAAACTTGCACAACTGCTTGATTGATTCAGGGCCTCATGTAATGTGATGTCGCTATCTATATGCCAAAAACTAAGGATGAACCCTCAACCCACTAACAGGGTAGTCATACAACTTGATAAGATAGAGGTTTGAGTCATCAAAGTATTGAAAGACACACGTATATAGCTAACTGTAGACCCCTGAATTCAGGATTGCATTGATATACATGTCATTGACATCCCGAAGACATATGGCATGCTTCTTAGCAGAGAATGGACTAGGTCACTGAGAGGATGGTTTTCCACTAATTTTACCCAGCTTTGGTTACCATGGAGAGGGGTTAATAATCAGATCAAGATTGATGCTAAACCCAAGCTTAAGCAAATGATCACATAATATAATGCTCTAAATGAGATCCTTTTCACACAAGCAGACTTAGGAGTGTATAGATTTGATAAAGCATTCACGTTTCACCTTAAAGAGGAAGAGGACTCAGAAGCTAGCCCCATCCAAAGACTAGTCAATACCCCAATCCCAAAGGAGGTCCGTACTGAGTTCATAAATAGCATGATGAGAAACATGAAACATCTTGGCCTAGATGCAGACCTGAACATTCTTATACTGCCAGGATATTGTCGCCTCCATAGTGAAAATCATTCCGAGTTTACATGCCAAGATTGCAAACAGGTGGTAGCTCAGGTTGTCAGCCAAGTATCCAACCTTGCCAAATTAACAGAGGCATCAACCTCATCATCAGAGGAAGGAAAATCACCTCTAGTCAAGGAACCTTAGGTTCCCACAGACAAAAGCATTATATGAGAAGATTGGAGTTCTTCAGACGATGGCTGCTTGCCCCCGTGTCCAGGAATATGGCACGAGGTTAAAGAAAAACAAAAAATGAAGTGGGTCCCCATTTCCAAAAGGGAGTACTCGGATGAAGAAAACATGGAGACTCATGGCACCAAACATTCATCTTCACTAGAAGCTCTCAACGAACCTCTTGTCTAGACATAGTTGCCTAAAAAAACTATAAAGGTTTACTCATCCCCTGGCAAGAGCTTCCCTATCTGGAAGCTTCAGTTTGACGGCTCCAAGTGTAAACAAGGAGCCAGAGCTAGAATTGAGTTAATCAATCCTCGACGAGGGTCCTACTATGCTACATATCACTTATAGTTCTACTATACAAAAAATTTTGTCGAATATGAATCTCTCATTTGAGGTCTTCTCTTAGCTCATGAAAAGAAGGTAAAAGCATTGATCGTGGAAGGTGACTCATAGCTGATAGTACGAAAAGTCTAGAGCCAGTATTCATGCACTGACAAATGTTTGGCTTCCTATCACAATCACGTCTGGGACTTGATTAAAGATTTCAAAGCATTCAATATTTGGAGTATCCCACGAAGGAAGAATTCGGTTGCTAATGCTTTGGCAGTGTCAGCAAGCTCTTTACAACCATTAGAGAAGTTGAAATTGAAGAAGTTCTCTGTAGAGTTGGTGGCCATACCAATTATCTTGGACAATGTAAAGAACTTCTAGGTGTTCCAAGATGACTAGCAGATACTAGAATTCATCATGAATGCAGGCATCTTTGATAAACAAAGCATAGGCGAAGAAGAAGATGAAAGAGAAGAAATAGATGATTCGGGGATCTTGAATTTGAAAACCAATTCCATTCCAAAAGGCATGGTCACCCTGGAAAGGATTTTTGATAAAGATGAGCGTGCATGTGAGAAAGGAGAGAAACTAGTGGTAGGCAGTGATGGCTACAAGCTCCACAACCTGGGAACACAACTAGAACCAAGAGAGGTCCGGATCGAAAAGGATGGTACGCCTGAAGAAAAGAGATGAATGGTGGAGCTGCTTATGGAATATAAGGATGTCATCGCTTGGTGCTATGAAGATCTAAATACCTATGACCCCAATGTTATTGTCCATAAAATTCCATTGAATCCCAATGCTAAACCATTTCATTAGAGACAAAGGCCAGTAAACCCAATGGTTGAACCAGTAATCTAGAAAGAAGTACAGAAGTTGCTTGATGCCAAGATCATCTTTCCTATCTGACATTCAACTTGGGTTGCCAACCTCATCCTGGTAAGGAAGAAAAGTGGGGAGGTACGACTATGCGTGGATTTTAGGAACTTGAACCAGTCCTCACAAAAGGACAATTATCCATTACCACCCCTAGATGAGGTACTACAAGTGGTAAACGGATCCAAAATGATGTCTTTTCTAGATGGCTACTCAGGGTACAATCAAGTCATGGTAAAGGAGGAAGATCACTTAAAAATGGCCTTCACTATGAAATGGGGAACATTTTCTTATCACCACATGCCATTTGGCTTGATCAATGTTGGAGTCATGTTCCAACGGGTCATGGATGAAGCATTCAAGGGGCTGGTCAACAAGTACATGGTCATTTATATAGATGACCTCACAATTTTCTCCAAAAATTAGATGGATCATATTGAGGATTTATGAAAGGTTTTGAAGAGATGTTGGCATTATGGGATTTCATTGAACCCTAAGAAATGTGTATTCGGGGTAACCCAAGGCAAAATTCTTGGGCACATCATATCAGAAGCTGGCATTTCCATCGATCTTGAGAGAGTGGAAGCCATTCTCAGATTAGTACCTCCAAACAGTAGGAAAGAGTTGAAGTCTTTCTTTGGAAAAATCAACTTTGTCAGGAAGTTTATCAGTGGATTCACCGAAATAGTTTGACCCTTAAATGATATGCTGAAGAAAGATGCTAAGATTGAATGGAACACCACCACCAAAGGAGCCTTTGAAGAAATCAAGACATCCATTGCTACTGCTCCTGTTCTAGTCAGTTTGGACTACTTGTTGCCATTCAAAGTCTATTCCTTTTCCTCTAAACATTCTTGTGCTAGGATTCTCACATAGAAGAAGGAAGGAGAAGATGAATGACCAATCACTTTCATGAGTTGTCCTTTGAAGAATGCAGAGCTCAAATACCTGAATCTAGACAAGCAATATTTTGCCTTGGTGAAAGTGGTTAAGAAATTATGGCATTATATCCTCTGTAGCAAGGTCATCGCCATTGTTCCAAATCCTATAGTTAAGTCTTTATTGATGGAAAATGAGTTAGGAGAAAGGAGAGGAAAATAGATGGCAATACTTCAAGAATTTGACATTGAGATTCAACCAATGAAGCTAGTAAGAGGACAAGGCCTCACCCAGTTGATAGCTGAAACTAAGCAAGGGTTGGTATGCCAAGTCTATACCAGTGAGGGAATTTTAATAGATGTTTGGTACCAGGATGTAGTTTTCTATCTTCTACAGAATAATTGTCCAGCTGGATTGAATGGTTCATAGAGGAGAGCACTGAAGAATAAGAGCAGTTCGTATATGTTGAAGAATGGGAAACTTTACAAACATAATTATGATGGGTTGTATCTCAAATATTTGCATCAGACCGAAGCATGCCAAGTCCTTATAGAATTTCATGATAACTATGGGAGTGGACACAGATTAGTAAAGGCCACTGCTCACCAGATATTGTGATTAGGCTATTACTGGCCAACACTGTTCAAAGATACCCATGAGGACATGCGCTCCTACCATGTCTGCCAGACTAGCACCATCCAAGAGAAACACCCGACGATGCCATTGCAACCAGTGTATGAAGTACACCCGTTCACCTAGTGGGGGCTAGATTTTATGGGAACGATCAATCCTCCATCCTCTGCAGGTCACCGATACATTTTGACAGCAACCGACTATTGTACACGGTGGACAAAAGCACAGGTTATGAAGAACTGTACTACAAAAGTGATAATCAAATTCCTAGAAGAGTTCATAATCACAAGGTTTGGTATGTCGTTCTTCTTGGTATGTGACAATGCACCCTACTTTTCATCTGCAAGTCTTATTCAGTGGGCTTTCGAGAACTAGGTAATCCTAAAATTCTCATCCAACTATTATCCACAAGGAAATGGAGTTGCTGAGTTGACCAACAAGAACTTGATAACGGTAATCAAACATCTTTTGGATGACAATCCCAAAGACTGGCACACCTAGCTGAAGTATGCCCTATGGACCGACCGGGTGAGAATAAAGAATGCTCTAGGAACATCCCCCTTCCAGCTGGTTTATGGTCTGCAACCTATGTTTTTGATGAACCTGAAAATACCCATTCTGAGATTCATGGACCAATACGTCGAGGGTGAGGATCGGGTGCAAATTCATCTTATGAACATGATAGACCTGGAAAAAGAGAACTCTAGCCTTAGAACACATAACTAAACATCAGGCTATTGTCAAGCATTGGTTTGACAAGAGAGCTACTATAAAGGCCTTCAAGATTTCTGATTTGGTTCTGATGTGGGATAAAGCTAAAGAAAAACTAGGTAACCACACTAAGTTTCAACGTTTGTGGATAGGCCCTTTCCAGATCACCAAAATTTTGGGAGAGAACACCTTCCAGATCAGTTCTCTTGATGGAGAGTTGGTCTCGTTACCCATCAATGGCCAATTTCTAAAGCATTACTTTGGGTCTTAACCGGCCTACTGTACTATATTGTAAATTTCTTGTATTATAGGGTATTTTTGTCTTTTCCTTTTGCGTGTCTTGTCCTTGGTGTCTTTTGTTTAGGTTGTTGTTTCTTTTAGGGGGTAGCCACTACTTTTAAAATTTTTGGTTCCACTCCAAATGGTCCAGGTAAAAGATGTTGGTTTTTCAGTTGATATGATCTTCTGGTGTGATTCCACCTTGCAAAGGAGTTGAGCATTTTTTATCCCAAAGGCAGTAGTTTTTTCCAAGTCCTCCGAAAGAGTTCATCAGAATCAATCATCCTCAAACACAGAACACATATTAAGAAGAGTTCCAAGTCACGGGTTTCCCACAATGATATATCAGTCAGGGTCAGAGAACTGCTTATGATCATGGAGAAGATTGAAGGTTAGAACCCTTTCTCGACTCAAAAGGAAGACTAAAAAAAAAGAGCAAATAAAAGAGGAACACATAAAGATGAAGCCAAGAGATGCTCAAAATCGAGGTGGCACAGTCTAAACACCACCCTGGTTTCAAAAAAAAAGAAGGAAAATGAGCAAAGGATGACTACTGGCTACTTCACACTTGGTGTCAGCCCACAGACAAGCAAATTAGAAGTAAGGTCATTGATGAAAAAAGATTTAAAGGCTAAAGCAAACAAGTCTAAGAGCCCTCTATAGAAGTTTAAAATGTCCATTACAGCTCATCTGCAGTTGGGGAGGGGTGATTTTAGCAACCTCTACTGGGGCTATGAATGCCCATTAGGCAGTAGAGCAAGGTTAAAGTGACTCACAATCAAATTTTGATTGGAAGGTAGTGAACTGGCTGTGACTGGTGGATGGTCAAGGGAGACTCATGGCAAGGGATTCTTGGAGAATGAATACACTACACACACATTGGATGTAGAGGTTATGGTGGTCTTAATTGGAGTAACACGGAAAGATCTGCTTCCACTTAAAATCTTGGCATTTCTCTCCTCGCAAATGGGATTTTGTGGAGATTGATTTGGCTTTGAGAGCCTATCCTATTTTCTTCTTTCTTTGTTTGGGCTATTTGTTGTGGTCCCACAACCACAACCCCTTTACAGCCCTTATGGCTTAAAGTGGGACCCCATTTTTCTGCCTTTTGTGTTTCATTTTTTTTTAGTTTTTTAGAAGTTAGTTTCTTTTCCTTGTTTGTTTTTCAGCCCTTTCAGCCTTGTTTGTTTGTTCGGCCTTTCAGAGGTCCGAAAGAGCGACCAGTGAAGGACATCCCCCTTTCAAATTTTTTGAACATCTCAGTGTTCGTAAGTCCGGCCCGTCAAACAAGTCAATATTTCAGCCTTATCAGACCTGTTGGTATTGTCGGCCTTTCGGACATCCTATAACCCCAAAAGATCTGAAAGGCCAACCCACGGGGTCGCTGATGTCAGCAAACCCATGGGCCTATAAAAGTGACCTGGGCATCTTTTTTCTTCACTTTGACTTTTTCACCTATGAGTTTTTTTCGTGCCTGTCGCTTGCTTTTTCATCGTAAATTCCTTTTTCTCGGTGCTTGTTGCTCATTTCACTAGTCTTCTCCCTTGTCATCCTCTTTGTGGTAGGTGGTCTTTCCTCTCTTTCCTTCTTGTTTTCGTTCATGTCTTTTCACTGTTTTGTTGTGTATGTTAGTTTAGGTTCTATTTTTAGCTTTAGGTTATTCTTCTTAGTTTTTTAGCCAGTCTAGTCGGCCCTTTTTGACCTCAGGGATCGGCAAGGTTGTCCCCTTGCATCCCTTTGCAAATTCATGGTCGAATCACATCGTCGGACCCATTTTTAGGTTTCGGCTCAAAACCCTAGTTTTAGACTTTCAGGGTCCGAAAAAATTCCTTGCGCCATCTTCAAAAATTGGCTAAGTCTAGACCATGTTCAGCGTTGTAAGAGTTTCAACTATTTCACACTCCAAAAAACCATCTCCCCCCGAAATGCCGACATCAGTGCAAATTTTCCCAAGTTTGGACCCCTTTCGGCATTTCAGCCATTTCGAACACCGAAACCATTGCACTCTCCAAGATGACCGAGACACCGCAAAGAAGCCTTTGGCCCTTTTGGCCCTTTAGTCCTTTCGGAGGTTCGAAAAACCCGAAAGTCTGAAAAGGCCGATTTCCCTCTTATAGTCTTCTAAGGCTTGATTTCAGCATCTAATTTTGTTCTAGTTTTTTCCTCATGAAATGTTATTGATCCCATGCTTTTGTTCCTTTGCAGATATGGCTGAGAAACTACTGGAATCTCCAGCAATGAAGTACAAGTTCAAAGGATACCACCCGCCCTCCAAAGTAACAAATATGCAGGCAGAGATTACAGATACAGACATCGGGCACATAGACTGGAATGAGTACTTGACCAAGTGCACCCAACTAGTGGGATGATCGGTGGACTACACCTCCTTGGTAAATTCATACTTGGTGAATGCTGTTGTACACCTGGTTTCCATCCAGTTGGCTGACCTAATAAACACAATGGCAAGCTACTATGTGCCAGATGAAAGGATGGTGAAGAATAGTCTTGGTGAGGTAGTGTTGGATCTCAGGCTGGACAACATTGAGGAAGTCTTCCACCTCCCCAAAGGAGTGGAAAAGTTTTATAACTTTACTATGACTAAGGGGCAAGAGTTTTATAATAAGGACATGCAAAGAGCCCATAATATTGTCAATAATGACTATCTCAAGCAGCCAATGCCAAAGAACAAGTTGGAAAGGATAGACATGAGGAGGGGATATATGAAAGAAGATATCCAGGTAGCAATAACAATGATAAGTAGGTTATATGGACTCCCTAAGTCTCAGCAATTGGAGCACTGGATGATCTTCCTAATCCAGAAGAACAAAGAGAGATAGGCTAGATTTGATTGGGCCACTATTCTGAGTGATCAGCTCGATGAATAATTGATCCTGGTAAAAATAGACCCGCATTTTTATATGACTTCATACATAGTGTACCTTCTTGCTGCAAGGGTTGTATACCTAGATTGACTAAGGTGGGAAATATTGGAGAATAGAACACCTGGCCATTCATGTTATATCCTCGCCTAGTGAGAAAGGATTTCCTTGCACTTGAAAGCCCAGAGTATAGGATCGTTAATGATGCCTTTGTCTTTGCGATCATTCGTTCCATTGAAGGGGACTATGCTAAAAGGTTATGAGCAGAAGCAACAGCTAAAGTTAAAGCAATTGGAGTGTTCTATATCCAATTTAGAACCTTCACATATATTCAGGTGGTCGGTAGCACTTTGGCACCCAAGAAGCTCCCACGGTACCCAACTGATCGGGTTGTCCTCCTGGAAATTGCAAGGTAGTTATCT
Organism: Chamaecyparis obtusa; assembly: GCA_027943335.1. Lineage (NCBI taxonomy): Eukaryota > Viridiplantae > Streptophyta > Pinopsida > Cupressales > Cupressaceae > Chamaecyparis > Chamaecyparis obtusa. The sequence goes on along the minus strand of BSBK01003830.1, from coordinate 453,444 downwards.
GATGCCCATGAGCACATTAAGAACAAGAAGAAACATTGTTGGGAATTTCCCATTTCCATCAGCACATATTGCATGCTAGACATGAAAGTGTGTGAGTCATTAGCCAGAGAATGGGATGAATTCCCTTTGTCAAACTATAGTTTGGTCAGGCCACATTTTGATCCAATTGGAACCTACAACCACATCATGGGGAGACACTATGTGCATGAGCCACATGTGGAAGATCATTGGGAAAACTGCATGGATGACTATGAGGTAACGATCCATGACTATTGCTGGATGAGTTTGGAGCTTGCACAGGGTGCCTTGGCGTTGAAAATCCTACAAAAGGCAATAGAAGCTGATCCAGAAAAGATATTGGATTCAATTTACAATGCAGACAAAGTATACAATAGGGCTATCCTCAATGCAGAGGTGGACAAAGATGAAAATGATAGCATGGACTTCAGAGCCCGACATGTTGTAGAACTAACAAAGACATGGATAGCCCGTCCTTTCTCCATGCATGCCCTTCCCATGAAGCAAGTTCCAAAGAAATCATCTCAAGGGAGAAAGGGGGAGAAAAGACTTAAACCCCAATTTAAGGAAGTAGCTTCTTTGAAGCTATGAGTAGTGTACAGGCACAAGAGGCCTACAGCCTACAAATTAGCCACATATTCACAAGGCATGAAGACTAAAATGAGGGGAAGTGTGGCATCTCTAGACGCACCTATCCTAAGTGCTTCTGACTCCCCAAGCACAGCGTGAAGAACAAAGTTTAAAATAGTAGGCCCAAGGCTAGCTGGGGAAAGTAAAGGACATGTGTATAAAAGAAATGTAGGTTCTACACCTACTCAGAGGGGAACCCTCGCAGAGGAAGATGAAGAAGAGCTAGAGTAGGTCCCTCTCATTAGGAGGACTAGGGCTGCAAGTTCCTTGAAGAAAAGAAGGGTAGGAGAAGATGAACCTAAAGATGATGAAGGGGCCACTCAGGTAGACCCCATGAACCTAGACACCCTTGGAGATGATGAATTCCACATCTCTGATTTTGTAGGATTACACAGGTTTCATGAGATGGAACAACAAGCTCCATTACAGTTTACAAGTCCCTTTGGTGACACTGGAGGGGATCCTCAACAAGAAACCCAAGTGCAGAAAGATGAATAAGAGGAGACCCAAAAATAAGAGAAGGGTACGGAGCTAGAAAAGGATGCTCCATCTAAAGCTGCAACAATGGTAGAGCCAGGTGCCCAAGTACTCCTAACTACATTAGTGCCACCTCCACCTCCATCTCATTCTTCCCAAATGCCCTCGATTCCATCACAAGGGGTTTCATCCATTCCTCAAGGTGCCCCTTTGCCCCAACAAATACCTCCTATTTCATTTCCAACTCCCACTCCACCTGCCATCCCTACCATTCCGCTCGTATCCCCTACACCTCCTCCTATCAACGTTCCCCCTCAAGTCCACATAGATACAAGGCCTCAAGGTACCCAAGAAGAAGAGAAGGTGATAGAAGACATAAGTGGGGATAAGGTGGAAGAGACTCATCTTGTGGAGTCGCAAATAGAAGAAGAGCCCCAGATAGAAGAGGATAGATTTCGTACTAATACAGATGAGTAGATGGTAGATGAGTAGCATACTACGGATGAACAAACTGCAGACAAGGGGAAGCATGAGCAAGAGAGAGAAGTATCAAAGAAGGAGCAGGAACTGGAGCAGGGCATAGAGATGGAGCGAGATATTGAGCAAGAAGAGGAGATGGGTCATGAAGAAGAAAATGTAGAAAAAGAGTTAACAATCCAGGGGATATCTTCATTTACTCTCACTACCCTCTATAAGCCCCTAAATACATCCACCAAGCCCACATGGTTTACCAAGGAGGTACAGCCTAGGAGAAGAACATATACGGATGATGATGTAGATGTGACTGCTCTCGGGAATGGCTTTCACCAGATGCCACTCATTCCCCAAGCCAGAAGAATGTCTTATGTGACATAGGATCAAGTGGGAAAGTGGAAAGCACAGGTGGCAATTCCTACCCCAGGGTTGAACAAGGATGAGATCACTCAAGATGATTATGTCCTTGAGGAGGTAGATTTGGGGGAGCCAACCCGAGAAGGTAGCAAGACTCTAGCTACCTTAGGTCTAAAAAATGCTCTAGGCTTCATGAAAAAAGATGAGGAAAGAATAAAGGCCTCATAATTGCAAAATGAGGCCATGAAGAAGTTTATTTTGAAGACAGCGGGTCCTATTGACCTAGATAACCCCAAAGCCTCATTACAGGCAATTTTGGAGAAGAAGGGGGAAATAAATATAGATGTACCACAGTCTTTTGTGCAGGCTTGTGTTGAATGGAAGCTAGACTTCGAATACTTTGCTAAGATGTCTTTGAAGAAGATCTTGAGGCCGCTAAGGGGCATTCTGGTTGGGGTCACTTCATTAGTTGATATCATGAGTAAGGAGGATGGGGTAAAAGAAATGATCCTCAAATGGCACAAGGTGTTAAAAGATATAAAGGTAATAAGGAAGTAACACTTCCAAATTTTGGTTAAGGTATATGAGGGAGTTGAGCTCAACAATTTTGAGGAATGGATCCAAGGGATCACATCAGCATTGGCAATGTTTGAGAAAGTTTTGGAGAAACTGAATAAAAGGAGAGATGACAGCATGGAATTTGTCAATCAGCCACATGAGTTCTTTAAGGGACTATATTTAGATCTATATGAGGAAGATGATGATAAGATGATGCATCTCATAAACACCATCATTGGGCAATACATAGACATCTTCCAATATGTCAAAATGAAGGAAGACCTCCAACAGATGTTTTATCAGAGGGAGGAAATTCAGAAAATGGTGATGAGGGAAGCATAAATCAAGGCCTTCCAGGAAGAACTATTTGCATTTCAAGATCAACAGAAAGAAGTCCTCCAATTCATTCAAATACCTAATTTTGAAGAAGTTTCGGAGGTAGTGGATAGGTTCAGGAAGGCACATCCAAAAATCCTTCCAGTGTAGTAAACCTGCGGCTTGAAAAATTGGCTAAGTATGAATAAGCTGTATATAGTTCAGTCAACACTTAGAAAATTTTGCTGCTTAGGAATTTCAGCCCTTTCGGCCATATGGGAATTTTGGACCACGACAAGTTCGACAAGTCCAAAAATGGAGAATGGAGGACTTAGCACTTAGTCAATTTTGCATCATGTTACTTTCGGATCGAGTGTCGGGTTTTGGGCATTTTTTGGTTCATTCGAAGGTTGACTCTAGTCATCTCAGAGATCTTTCTTCCAGTCATCTGGGCTTCTTTCTTGGGGCCATTCATGCATGATTAGGTGATCTCCTATAGTTAAAGCTACATGGAGCAGCCGAGGACAAGGATCAAGGGTGTAAACTCAATGTTTACCATCTACATGCAGTTGTTCTATTCCCATTTTCAAGAGATTTAGGGCTCATTTTCTTGAAATCTTTGTAAAGCACGAGGTTCAATTCCATGCTAGGGTAGTTCTGATTAGTTTTAGAGATAGTTTCTTTTAGGTAATCTCTAGTTTCAATTTTATTTCCTAGTTTCGTGCAGCTGAAACCCTAGCTGCAAAAATAAGAGCTTTGCTCTATATATTATAATAAAATAATGTAATTTGGGTCGGCTTGATCAGTAATATAACAAATACAATTCATGCTTCATTCACAGTGTGATTTATCTACTATCTATGCAAAAATTTGAATGTGTGATTTGCTTGTTCATCTTTTTAAAGAGCCAATTGGTTATTTAATGGTTTTAAGCCTGCGATCTTTTAATTTGGTGTTTGCTGGTGTTGTATTGTCATGCTGTAATGAATCTTTGAGAATAATTATTCTTTGTGTTCAAGATTAACTTGTCTCACGTGTGTGCACATCTGCAGTGGCTTCATGATTTGATCAGTTTTGGCTTATCATACGTCTGTTCTTGTTTGTATTCCTTGACGATTGCATCCGTTCAGCTGAAGATTGTGACATCGTCTGATCTCTGTTGTGTGGGTTTTCTTGTCTTCTCGGTTATTTAATTCATAGGATGATGCAATGCTAGCATATGTCCATTAGGTTTCTTTTCAACATTTTCTTTCAATTTCTTGTTACCTATCTCTTCTAACCTTCGTGGCAATTTGTTTTCAAATAGATTAATTACATTAAATTTGCTATCATAGTTGATAAGTCTGAAAATCATTCCAAAAAAGAGAAATATTTTGTGGGATCTTAAGATTTGTTTTGCAATTTTCCTCGAAAGAACTAGCACAAGCCTCCTTGATCAACAGATCTACATTTATCTTCAATTGAGTTATTCGAGCGGTTGAGACCCATCCTTCCAGAACCTTGAGATTGAGTTCACCAATCTTCCAAGAGAGGAGTTTGTTCTTGCAGATTCCTAGCCATTGTCTTCATGTAAAAATGATGCTCAACACTACTATTATTATAACCAAAGTTTTTCAATGGGTATTGAGGCATACCTTGTATTTGAGCCCATGGTAGCCTTTGAGCAACATAGAAAACCTCTCCATTCTCCTCAGCTATAGCTTTAAACTTGGTGGGCATTTAATTAGTGTCCATAGATGCAACTATTTTGCACTTACAGTTCCTCTTCTTTTCTTTACAGTGAGAGTAGAATTTGGCCAACATAGCTTATGCTTCTTCCTTCTTCCTTCTTGCTTGCATGTTGTCCAGCTAAGTGGAAAAATCATTGATGATGTCCTTCTTGAAATCAAGCAGAAGATTGGACAACTCCATCTTAGATACCCCTAAACCATTGGACTTATGGGGTAAATCTCTGAGTCCTCTACATTTCTTCATAGTAGCCCTTGAATAGTTTAGACATATATTATTTATGTCAACCTAGTTATTTTCAGTGATGTCTCTGCCTGCCATAAGGTCTAATGCCTTAATGCTTCGATCATTTACACCTTTTAGGAAAAGATGTTTTTGTGACTCCTCATTCAATTGATGTTGTGTATTGTGCTACAAGCTAAACATAAACCTTGAGACATAGTCTTCCAAGGTCTCATCCTCCTTTTTTGACATTTTGAAAATGTCATCTCCCTTCAAGTCACAACCCCTACAGTACTCCTTATATTTAGAAAGGAACATATTTCTCATTGCATCCCAGTCTACTATAACATTGGCACCTAACCCCATGAACCATCTTAGAGTGGCCTCCTTAAGAGTAGATGGGAATAATTTCATCTTATGGGCATTAGTTTTATAATCATCACTCCTACAGATAATGTCAAATTCAAAAAGGAAGGTTTCAGGATCTTCAATAATACGGCCATAAAATTTGGGAAGTGCAGTGGCAGGCATGTTTTATAGATTATTATTACCAAGCTAAGTGGGGATGGAGAAAGGAAAGGTAGGCTCATCCATCCTTGGAGGAGGACCTAGTTGTCATGGATGATAAATAACAAGATTGAATGGGTTGTCTTGATACTCAGGTTCATAAAAAAGGTCATTCAAATGTAGCAATCCTTCAGAGGATGATGGTGAAGGTAGTTGCTCATGTGCATCAGAAAATGGGTTTTCAAATGGTTCTTCTTCTTCTTCATTCTCAACTTGGGGTTCCTCAAGTTTAGGATTAAAGATATCAAATGGTTCAACCTGGATATTGTGAGGAATGAATCTCCCAAGATGGTCTCTTCATCTGTGCATAAAAGGATTACTTAAAACTTGGTTCTAAACTATGAAAATTAGGAACATGAACACTAAGATAAGTTTGAATTAACACCATCCCCGATAATGGGGCCAAAAATTCTTGGCTAAATAATTTTATTAGAAACCCATAGCATTGGAATGCTTATTTTAGGATTGGACACCCTAAATGGTTGCTAATTAGATCATTCAGTCTCATTTAATTATTGACCAGGGACGTAAACTTGGAATGGCATCTGCAAAGTATATGCTTCAAGATCTCTTAATCTTCATGATTAATCTATGGAATTCAAAAGCATTGAGCTTTAGGAAATCTATGCTAGTACAAGTAAATGAGTTACTCTAGAAAAACAAGTAATCATGGATAGGAATTACTCTAACCGCATATGCTGCAAGAATGGTCTACTCATTCTGTTACTAGTGGCTGTAAGAACAACAAATTTTTACTTCACTTCTAAGTAAGCATGAAAATGACTCCTACTCTAAGTAATTCACTCACCAAGTGGGCCCCCTTCGATGAGTGAATAGAAACACAATCAAGATAAAAGGGTTGAACTTAAACTATGCATTCTATTCATCCATGGAAAATAAGTACACTTGGATTGAAACAGTATTACATCTACAAAAGCTTCTATTCAGAAATTTGACTAACTCTAAAGAGTTACAACAATCATCTTATTTAAAGGAAAAATATAACTACTCCTAAATCTAAGATCACTCCATTAAGGAGTATCATTACAGATACATAATGTCTTATAACAGAAACATCAGTTATCAAGAATAAGTCCTCCCAGAATATAGTGCGTTGTGGGTCCTAGATCCACACATTGCATTTAACAGAAAATGGTATTGAATTTTTCCTCATGTGAATATCTTGTAGCAACGTCTTAACTTATTCAAGTGCTCACTTGACTTCTTCAACACAAAGGCATCTTATAGCAATGACTGACTTTGACTTCTTCAGCACCATTATGTTGATCTTTAAATACACAATGACTGATCCTTGCAAAATGATTAATGCACACACAACCTTCAATATATACATATTCACATCATTAATATTAGGAAGAAAGGGTTAAGTTCTAATTAATACTCTTGCAAGGCATATGGCTACAATAAGGAAACTACCTAAAAACATAGCATAGGCAAAGGATCATTCATTAGCATATATAATTACTGTATTCTGTCATTTCTGTCCATTACTTTCAAGAAAATATATCATGTTCTTATATAATCCATATTCCTACTTTATATCTTTACACATATAAAATATACATATAAAACCATAAGTCCATGTATCAGTATTACAAATAAACTGCTGAAAAGAAATAAAAAGCACTTAGAAAGATGGCCATTTAGGAGGCTCATCACCACTGATGAGGCAGCTACGACCAATTCCTGTATGAACAATCATAACATATGTCATAGTCATAGAGGAAGGATTTCTAAGAGATTTAGAACAATCAATAATGAAATTGAAAGTAAATATAAAATTTTTACCTCTTCTCTCTCTTGAACATCAATGACATCAAGTTCATTCATTAATTTTATAAAATCCAATTATTTCTATATATAGAACAAATACATTAGGTGCATTCATCAATATAGACTACAAGTACATGTTTAATCATGAATTATACATTTTAAATAATAAACTTAAATTCTATTGAATTACCTTATGTTATTTGGGTGTCCTTGAGGATTTCTTTCTCTTTCCCATTGTCCTCAAGTTAGGTGGTGTACCCTAGAAAAAAAAAACATAAGAGAAATGAATATGATACTGCATGGGTTCAATTAAAACTATAAACAAGAGATGTGCAAAATATTATGCTGCAAAGATTTCAAACCCAAAGTTAATGGCAGAAAGGGTGATATCAACTTCGGAAATCTAACCAGACAACAAGCCCTATAAAACATCAAATAAATATGCATATATTAACAAAATATATTTTGAAACATATTATTCTATTTTTATGAATATTTTAAAAAAATTACCTCAGGTGTCAAAGCTACAAGTGTATGTGTATGTCTACTCTAATGGACACTCCATGGTGTGCTTGTATCACGTGCTGCACATTGCAATCCATATTATTCTTGTATCAATTTAAATTATTCTCTAAATAAAAAATTAAATACTTTTATAAGATTTAGGTAATTAATTAATAACATGTCAAAACACAAATAAACAAGCCTATCTCTACTCTCTATAAAATACCATCGTCATCAAGTCATTTGTGAGGGTTGCATCCTCAACAGTGAATGCATGGCATCTACCCCCGCAATGTGTACATGAATGAGATGTTGAACCATCCTCATTCGCCTTAGTGTCTCCCCCAACACATATACCCTGACAATTGGGGCACATATGGTCAATGGGTTGGGCTGATCCAAATAGTGCATCTGATGATGATGGAGGTGGTGTAGGTTTTGATCCACCCTCTACTACGACAAATTGTGTGTCATGCTCAATAATGACATCATTCAATGATGTGGCTGCATGAAGAGTTTGTAAATCTATGGACTCCTTCACAACTATTGGGACCACAACATGAACCATGGGTTTTTTAGCTAAAGGCCTTATATGTTGTGGTTGTACCACCCTACGAGCCTTAGGTCTATCCTGCATAGAGCCTCTACCATGGAACTGTCAAATGTCAAAGTAATTCATCTTTTCACCGAGGATAAACTCACAATATAGCTTTCTTAAAAAATATAGAGGTGCCTCCCAATTATTATAGGGTGCTTGGTCAAAGACCATATACCACCTATCCCAAAAAGATGCTTTCATCCTATTTTGAACACACCAATGTATAGGAAATTGAGTCATATTTAGTTCTAGGGCGTTACTAGTAGTAGGGTTGGTGAAAAGAGCAATATGTCACTTTTAAGTATGGCCTTCTTTTTCACTTCATCATATGACAACTCATCCACATAAAATGCTCGATACCTAACCCTCCATGAACCCCATTTGGTAACCTCCCTAGAAACCTCATTTTTACTATTGGCCATTCTTTCTAGCATCAAGGCGAGGGTTGAGTGGTGGTCAAGACTAGAGGACATCAACCTTATATTGACCAATATAGAAATTTGGGCACTATTATGTGTAAGGCATTTTATGAGATCATCTTGTGTGGCATATACATGATCTAATGGAGGATGTGGAGGTTTTACGTGTGGTGGTGGTTATTAAGGAGAATTATTTTGAGGTTGAGGAGGATTTTTTGGTTGTGGAGGATGATTTTTTGGTTGTGGTTGTTTCTCGTGTTCAATATTTTCTTCTGTTGCTTGTGCATGAGGTCTTTGTTTTCTTTTTCATTTTGGGAAATTCTTTGTAGAATCTGACATCAAAATTAAAAAAAATCATAAATCAACTAAAAAACCCTACTTCAAATAAAATACAAACAAAAATAATCAAAACATGAAAATCTTACATTTCTGTTATAGTGCCATTGTTTCAAATTGATGAAAAATGCAAATGAAAGAAAATGGAACCAAACCATGCTCGAGTTATGATGAAAAATGGCTTCCTCAATTGATTTTTCCTTCGTTATTGACATTAGAAATGGTCCAAAGCTGCGGGTTTTGGGGAATATAATGTTCCTCAAAAACTGTATAGGTTTTGAGGTTCATTTTGTTCCTCAAAACTTGTACAGGTTTTGAGGTTCTATTGGCTTTTTGAATTATTTTTGGAGAGGCTTGGAAAAACCAAGCCTAGCATGATTTTGAATTTTGTATAACCTACACGGGTTATGAAAAACATTTTTTTTTGGATGTGGCCACTAAACTATCCACTATCTTGGTGCACTTACCCTGCATTGAAAAGATCATGTTCACTATTGCTAGCCTTTATATCTAGTTACTGGTTTTTTTTGTTTTGTTTGGTTGAGACTGATTTTTTTTATGTATTGGTTTTCTTCTACAATATCTATGGAAGTGATTGATTTCATAATAGAGGTTGCATTGGTCTCCTTTTCCACTAATCATGTTGGAGGAGAGTTGAGCTTGGATAGTTCTGATTAAAAGTTTGTTTCCTATGCCTATTGTTTTGTAAGTAAGAGAGAATGTTGGCTATGAAGGAGGAGATTCTATGCCTATTAATGGGTTGATCTTCCAAATAGGGGTTTGTATCCTTAGGCCAAAGATCCATTCACAAGTATTTTCTTTATGCATTAATATTGTGATCGATTATTATTAATGGTGGTACCTAATTTATTGTTGGGGGTACATATATCTCTTTGCCCGTGAGTTTGGCATCAGCTCTAGTTTTGGTGCTAGCTATGTTTGGTGTGCTAGTTCTAATTTTAAGGTTTGATCTCTTATGTTAAGCAAGAAATCAATATTTGAGAAGACCTATTGGATGTTGGTTCACCTCATGTACTTGTTGCAATAACATACTATCCTACAATAGTTTAGGTTTGTATAGTAGTGCAATATAATAGAGAACTAAGGCTCAATTTCTCAACCCAAAGTTATATTATAATAAGAGCAAGCATAGTAGTTGTATTCAACCAGATCAAATTCATTTTTGTCAAGGATGAAACTAGGATAACATTAAGGAACTCAAAGGAGAGAGTGGTTATTGAAGAAATTGATCATAGCTAGAATTTTTGATCTATTCAGTAACATACAGGTGAAGAAAGTCATTGTCCACCATTTGGTATGATCAAAAGAAAGATGTTATCTAAAGCACCTAATATGAGATCCCAAAAGTCATGGTTCTGGTGCTAATTTGTTTGGCCATTAAAGGTAAAGAATTTGGTGATTGCTATTTTTTTGGAAATGATTTTATGAAAGCCATAGAACATTTAACAATCAAAATTAAGAAGTCAAGAGAAATTAGGTCTTGAAGGGATCTTTTGTATTGTAAACAAAGAAGGATATATGAAGTCTATTGATGCACAGTCAAGGGATAAAGGTGGGTCTAGAAGAAATCTTGAGATAAGTTAAAGATTGGGTGCATTATCAATGTTACCTAATACCCAAAGTCTAGTTACTATATAAAAATTGTAATGACATCTTGAAGGAACCTTAAGAATATTGGTAGTGGAAAGAATCTTGCAACAATTTGAAGCAAAAAAAGTAGAATTCTTGGAGAAGCAGATCTATTGAGAGAGTGGTCTTATGAGTTACAGGTGACAATTAGACAACATCTATATTTGATTGCAGGTAAGAGTAGAAAGAGAAGCAAATTTATGGTAATCATTGTGTTAGAAAACTTCTAGTTGAGGTTGGGGGGAATTTGTTAAGACAACACCATAGTTGCAGATGTGGGTAGGGTTTTCTGAGGAAAGAGAAGGTGAAGCTCTTAAAAGTGAGTAGTGAGTAGAGTGAAGAAGCCTAGAGGAGCATATGGAAGCTCAAAGGTTCTAGATGAGAGAACTAGTGTTACCAAAATTCCACTTTCAAAGGAGAGAAGCTTGGTGAGGTAATTATAGCAGGGTGAAACAAACTTTCTATTGCAGAGGTTTAGTGTAACTCACAAGTGAACTAGGCGAAGTTCACAAAGGGAAGGAGAATATTTCTACTAATAGTCATGAAAATGGTTTGAGTAAAAGTCATGGAAAAATGAAGGAGAATACCAAAGTGAATGACATAAAAATGAAGAGAATGAACCAAGGGGAATTTGACCAAGAAATGGCTCAAATGAAAGAACGACTCACTTTAATGATGATTTTGCTACATGAAGGTGAGGAAGACCAAAGGTGTGTATGGATTCTACAGAAGAAGATGAAGTGGCATGTTAAGGTTTTAGGATCATTGCAAATGTAATAGCACTATTTGATTGTATGTATTTTCCAAATGCAACAATCTCTTGCATTTATATTGAGAATGATCCAAGAAGAGACATGTCCCTTCATGGGACATATCTATTCATTATTATGTAATTAATATAATGATAATTATGATTACATACATACATACATACATACATACATACATACATATATATATATATATATATATATATATATATATATATATATATATATGTATATATGTATATATGTATATATACATGTACATATATATATATATATATATATATATATACATATATGTATATGTATATGTACATGTATATATACATATATATATGTATATATATATGTATATATATATATATGTATATATATATATATATATGTATATATATATATATATATATATATATATATATATATATATATATATATATATATATATGTTTAAGTGCATATATACATCTCATATATACTAAATATATATACATATCTTCACCTGTATTGAATCATAGTGTTTATTTAACTGAAGCTACAAAACATCAACACTCCCTCTTATCCAAGGAAAATTAAACATGTGATTAGGATAAGAGGATATCATTTACCGTGATATCGGAGATATGGTTTGACCATGAATATCAAGTCGCATGATATTCACCATAACACATAGATTCATAAGAATAGCATCTAATGATATTAGGAGTAACAGCCATAGAATATCAAGTCACATGATATTCACCATGTACTCATAGTATGGGCCTACCAACATCAAGTCTCATGATGTCCACTAGGTACTCAACAAATATTTTAGATATCACCTCAATAAGATATCAAAGATATGGTCGGACCAAGAATATCAAGTCTCGTGATATTCACCATAACTCAAAAAATTTCATAGGTAATGTATCCTTAATGCAAGGTATCATCTATTGTGATTTGTTTCAGCCAGATCACATGATGTCTATCACAATAGGAGTTCAATGGTCTATTTAAGGAACTGAATCCACCATGCAAGAAAACATCTATTGTGATATGTTTCAGCCATCACACAATGTCTATCACAATATAAGGTTAGTATTCTATTTAAGGAACTGAATCCACCATGCAAGAAATCATCTATTATGATTGGTTTCAGCCATCACACGATGTCAATCACAATAGAAGGTCAATGGTCTATTTAAGGAACTGAATCCACCATGTAGGAAATCATCTATTGTGATCTGTTTTAGCCACCACAAGATGTCTATCACAATAGAAGATGCCATCTATTATGATATTTTTTCAGCCATCACAAGATGTCTATCACAATAGAAGATGCCATCTATTATGATCTATTTCAACCATCACAAGATGTCTATCACAATAGAGGATCAAGTTATTGTAATATCATCACCTTCCAATAAATTTTGCAAATACAAGTGATAATATTTTGGAAGTCTTCACTTCCTCATGATTTACACAAGGGGTAGGCCCATTAAAAACATTCATGATTCATTAGTATAATAATAAATTATATCAACTTTACCTTAGAAGTGTTTCACCTTCAATAGTGAACTCCCTCTCAATCAATATGATCAAGATTGTCACAATTTGACTGAACTATCTTCTCCCTCTGAAGCTCAAGTTTATCAAATTCTTCACCTCTTTTGAAATGTCAGACTCTCTTTGCATCTAGTCTCAATCATCAATTTGTTTGCAAGCATCAAGTTCTTTCTCCCTTTAATGCAATTATCTTATGTCCTGAAGGTATGTCAGAGAGAGATTACAAATATCTCACTAAACTATCTCGACTAGAAATACTAATGATAAAAGAAGACAAAATTTTACTAACCAATAATATAGCATGAATTACAAACTCAAAAATTATGTGCATTAATAAAACATGAAATACTTATCTTTTATAAATTTCAAGTATTTCATTCTGTAAGGTGAGCCCATATAGAAAATATCATGCAAATTTACAAAATGATGTCATCATTCTTGAATATTACCATAATTCTTCACATGACCTGTCTTGAATATCCAAAGGTTCTATACACTATGACAACCTTCAATATGATCAGATCTCCCTTCAAGCAGTTAGGCTTTTAAAGAAGGCACATTGCTCTTTTACAAATTTTGCATAGACCCGTACATAGTCAGTCATAACTTTTGTGCCTAAAATTTTCTCTCCAATCACTCTTGTGAGATTGTTTTAAATTTATTTATCACCAACATATCCAAAATTCAAAAAATTCCAACATTGCATTTGGGAGATATGTTTCTCATACTGAGACTGTATTTTCAGAGATAGTCACACATTCACCATCAACAAACTACCCTCTTATATTTGCAACTTGGCTCTGATACCATGTTAAGGTTTTAGGATCATTGCAAATGTAATAGCACTATCTGATTGTATGTATTTTCCAAATGCAACAATCTCTTGCATTTATATTGAGAATGAGCCAAGAAGAGACATGTCCCTTCATGGGACATGTCTATTCATTATTATGTAATTAATATAATGATAATTATGATATATACATACATATATATAATATCTCTGGAGTATTATATTAATTTCTCTAATATATATATATATATATATATATATATATATATATATATATATATATTCACTAGTATTGATTGATAGTGTTTATCTGACTGAAGCTACAAAACATCAACATGGCATAGGTTGCAAGTGAAATTGAAGCATATATTAAATACTCAATCGAGGAATGAAGAGCTCCGAGCAACGAAGATGAATGTTTACTATTGTGAACCAGAAAAAGGATCTATCCTTGGTGAAGATGAGGATGAAGGAGATGGTGAGATCCAAGAATCTCATGTTTTTTAAACTAATGAGTTCTTTGTGAATGCAGGTTATACAGGTAGCTATGATGGAGACTTTCCTCATGAATGCAATATTGAGGAAATTCCAATCAAGGGAATTGTGGATGAAATTCTTATACCAGGAGAGAGATATGGACTTTGATGATAGAGTGAAGCTCTTGAAGGAACGATTGACAAAGTACATTAGTGATGAGTATGGCATGGATTTTATAAATTTAGTTCAAGGTAATTTTAGAGATTCACGTGAATAATTAAAACTTCTAGAAGAGAGATTAGTAAATCAAAAAGTGCATATTCAATTTGGACATGGGAGTAGATGAAATTGTCCTAAAAGGCAATAATGCTAAAGAAGATGCAAGGCATAATCAACAAAATATGAAACAAATGTATAAACCAAAAGTTTATAAGAGTCTTGTAAGTCTTATGCACAAGGAAGATATGCAACATCAAGTGAGAAATGATAGCAAGTTTCAACAGCCAAGGATGCAATTAGATGATGAATTGATAGGTTGTGGGTGTTGATGAAGAGGATGACTAAGAGAAGATATAGTAAGAGGAAATGGATAGATAGAAACAAGGAACAACTAAATGTAAGGCTTTGCATCAACAAGGTAAGTGGACAATGCAAAATCAAAGTTTGAGATCCAAGAGGGAAGAAAATTGTAGTAAATGCACCTGTGATTGCAAAATGTTAGACAAGGTATATCTAACAAAAGCAATTAAAAATCTCATGGACATTACTCCATGACCAAGTCTTGTATCCTTGGGAGTCTGATGTAGGCACATTCTAACCCTTCCTATTTTAATCTTATGTGATACAAAAAATTAATAAGCTAGAGGTTGTCAGTTATTTACAATCCTCTGAATTAAATTATTTAGAAGATACATGGGGAGTTAGAAGAATATTAGGGATTATTGTTTGATCTTTCTAAAATCAGCTGATATGTTATTATTTTTTATAGGCTTTTATTAGTCTATTTGTATGTATAAAAAGAGGCAATGTTTTAGCCTTGAGATAGAGAGAAATCACGTACATAAAGATATATCCATGTACTCCCCTATTTTGTTCTGAGAATTATATATGTATTTCAAGTTTGTGGTTTTGGCTTTCATCAATAACCAACTTGAAACCACTTAGTGTAACTACCTAACTACCTCATTTAACTACTTGAGGGAGCTACCTAACTACCTCATGTAACTACTTAGGGTAACTACCTAACTACATCATGTAACTACTTCGGGTAAATACCTAACTATTGGTAAAGCACAAAGATGTGTCACGTTTTAGGCTAACTTATCAACACAGTTGAATTTGAGTATTTCTAACTAAAAATTAATTTTTTTCAAACATATGGTCTAGCTGGATTCATTCTAGCTAAGTTAGATAAGTGCTTCAACTTTTCCAATTGGAAATGTCTATTAAATGCATGTTTTATACCAATTTGGGTCCAATTACTAAAGAAATAAAATTATTTCAAAAAAGTGATGTTTCAATAACTCCTCTTTTCAATGATATTTTTAAAAAATATAAAAATACACTTTTGCAGAGCTCATAGTCAAGATTATCATCATATAATTTTTATAGTATTTTGATTCAATTTAATATATTATAATTTTAAAATATTACAAGTAGGTATTTTAACATTCGAAAAGACACTGCTTCAAAAAAAGAAAAAAATAGTAAATCATCATAAAACTTTAAAATTTATATTTAACACTAGAGGAGAGAGTCATCTTCAAGAATGTGTAATTTTTGTTCTGAACGGTATATATTTGATAAGAGAAATTTGGCGAGAGACGAAAACTATCGATTTCAAATAAGTTCGATTTTGAGTAGTTATAATGGAGAAAATATACATCAAAAACCAATCTTTCTTATTTTTGCACGAGATATACATGTCATCTATAACATATTTTTGAAATTAGAGGGAAAAAAGATTATTTGCATATAGTTTTTTGGTGAGAACTAGACCCCATTTTTTCAACAATTAAAACATGAACTACAAAAATTAAAAAACTGTCAATTATTGTTAAAAAAAAATTAAAAAAATTGTTAGAGTAAAATATTAATTATATTAATTAACTTTACTCCCTTTTTAAGATGTCAACACTTTTATTTTTTAGTTGTTTATATTTAAACACACATGCACTAGTTGATTCAAACTTATGCACTAGTTGTTTTAAATATAAACTTGCATGCATTAGTCTTGTAATAATTTAACTAATTATTATATGCACTTCTACTTTTTAAGTTTTCATTTCAAGGCTTTTGATCTCCTTTATATGGATGATCCATTGTATATTTTATTCATTCATTATTTGAGGATATTTTTTTCTTCATATTTTTGAGTCAAACCCTTGCCCTCTTCTTGTCTCTACTTCCTTGTAACACGTTTTTGTATGCAGGTGATCTTCAGGTTTTGTGAATTTGTATTGCTCAAATCCTACATGGTATCAGAGCCTAATCTGCTACAGCTTGTTCATGTTTGAAAGATTCAAATTAGGGATTTTTTGGCGGATTTGAGAGGTTTTGGTTATATTTCTCAGATCTGGTATTCTCTGTAGGACATTATTTTTTGTTTGTTTTTTGCTTGCAAAAAAGATTTTATTTTTTTTTTGCACTCTTTAGGGCATTTTTGTGTTTTTTTATTGAAATTAGGGGTCTCTAAATTTTGGTGGACTTTGAGCTCAAACGGACCTCACCATTGAGCTCGCAACACCCAAAAACCCTTATTTCAATATAAAACACGTCCAATTTGGATAACATTGCAGGAAGAGGCAAAAAAAATTTGCCCCAGGGCTGCGCATGCTCCCCGAGGTAGGTTTTTGTACGATCTTTGGTGCAGATTTCAAAAATAAAAAATAAAAAAATTACAAAGGGGGGCGCCACCTGCGCCAAACCGCCGCTGCCAAATCATCGCCAACCCGCCATTATAGGCCTCAAACCGCCAACGTCAGGCCTCAGCCACCAGTGACTAGCCCTAAACCACCAACAGCGGGCCCAAACCACCAACGGCAGGCCCTTTAGTTCCAGCACTCAAACCGCATGTGACCAAGGGCTAGCGGCTTTTTTTTCATAACCAAAACAAATTTTCTTTGAATTTTTTTTTGTCTTTGGAGCCTCTTTCACTAAAATTGGCTTTCCGGGAGCTCCAGGCATCATTTTTCGACAAACAAGATATCACCGGAAAGATGGTTCTGATCCTGACACTCCCATGGAGGTTAATCTAGTATTTTTTTCCATCTAGCTTGTTTTTTTTGTCAATGCCAGATTATCCTTTTTGCATTCTGGGGGGGCTAATTTGCTCAAATTAGCTCTATTTTTCGATTCAAAATAAGCGTCGAAAAGCTCTTCTCGAGTACCATCCATATTTCTGCCTATTTTTATTAGAATTTTTTCAAGGTACACAAGATTTAGATCTAAATTTTTTTTCTCTTCTCTTGATAAAGCATATCATTCTAGGCTTAGGGGTTCAATATTTGGCTTGTGGGGGGGTGTTATTTTCTTGTTCCTATCAGTTAAACTAGATATTTATCAAAACAAAACCTTTTCTAAAAAAATGGCTGAGACCTCTTCTTGTCTAGAACTTCTGACCCCACATAATTATCACACATGGAAAACCCTGATGACATGGCTTCTCCATTCAAAAGGGCTCTGGTCTTGTCTAGATGCAGTGCAGCCAGTATTACAAAGGCCCTTTGAGATCATGCAGCATCGAAACAAGATGGATGAGGCTATGGGGTTGATTGCTTTATAGGTATCAGACAACTTGTAGTTTCATCTTGATGGGTGCAATACCCCTCTAGCTATGTGGACCAAGCTTAACACCTTGTTTGGTACAGTGAATGAGTTCAGAGCACTTCAGATTGAGGTAGAGATTACCTCTCTTGTAGCTAATTATTTTCCCTTTATTGAGGACTCTCTAATGAAGTTCAAATAGCAGAGATTTTTGTTACATGGATGTGGAAAGCAAAAGATTGATAAAGAGTGCATTTATCTGATTATGTCTAAGCTTGGGGGAAACTTTCAGATCTTCTCTTCTACCTTTCATTCTACCATGGACACTTTGGGACCTACATTCACCATGCCCACTTTTGAGGTGTTCTGTGATCATTTGACTAGAGAGCAGGCCAAGCTTACTAAGTTGGACTCTCTAACAGGATCAAACAACCAAGCATTAGTTTCCCAACCATCCAAAGAAAATCAAAAGCAGAAGCAGATATCAGATTCCTCTTCTCAGCACTCTATTGGCCCACCATCTTCTTCTAAGAAGGAGAAACAGAAGACTAAGAGACCTACATGTTCCTATTGTCACAAGGGACCTCATGATGAGTCACATTTTTTTTAGAAGAGATTTGATGGCTATGAGAAATAGATTGCAGATTTGCAAGCTCTTCTTCAGAAGAGCATTGTTTCCTCTCCATCCTCTTCTACCTCACAAGGGTTTTCTTTTTAGTCTTCCTCCACATCTTTGACATCTGGATAGGATTTTGGATAGAGTCATGCATTACGGACATCCACTGCATCCCCTTCATAGGTCCCTTGGATATTGGATTCAAGTGCTTCTCACCATATGGAATCTTCTCAAGGGGTCTTCTCTACTATTGAGGCTTCTCCCATTCCTCATATTCTCATGGGGAATAACACTGTGCTGACAGTCTACAGGAAAGCTTCAATAGGCATTCAGGATGGCACATTCAATGATGTATTGTATGTTCCATCTCTATATGTAAACCTTCTCTCGATTTATCAGATTACACGCAGTTGATCAGGGAAGACATTGAGTTCACTGCAGATTCAGTCTTCATTCAGGATAGTGCGACAGGAGGCATTGTTGCTACAGGGACAGTTAATCATTCCACCCATCTCTACACCTTCTCACAATTTGGTCCACCATCTCCATTTTCAGAGCACGGCTCTTCTCTTTCACGAGAGCCTCATGTGGTGCAGTTAGGTCACTTGAACTTTTGTATTATTCTTGAGATCACTACTATGACTGCCACACCACATCCTGTTGAGGTCTTTTCTCTTCAGCAGGATTCTTCTTTAGCACTGCTTGACCCTCCAACTCCATTCATTGAGCCACCAGGTGCACTTGTTGAGGATGTTCATCTCCTCTTTCATGACAGTGTCAGCACACTTGTCACACCACCTACATTGGAGATTCCCTTTCAAGATCCTCATGTTTTCTCCTTTGAGCATCAGTTGGGCATTCCAGTTCAACCTCTCATTCAGGGGTTTAATCATTCTGGGGGGGCTTTTGTGTCTCATCCCTCTCTCATGGGGGGTTGGTTGTACTTATGGTTTTGAGAGAGTCTCTTGAGCCATTTATTTTTCTTCATTTTTCTATCTCTTTTTGGAGTAGGGTTTTTTCCCATTGGGTTTTTTCTATTTCTCCATTTTACAGAGATTTGGTTGTGCTGGGTACCTCATCAGGCATGTTGCCAGGACCTATTTTTATGTTTTTAGCACTGTAGTTTCCTTTGCTTTCTTCTTGCATTGTTTGTAGCTGCATTTTTGCTCATCTTAAGGGGGGGTGTTAGAGTAAAGTATTAATTATATTAATTAACTTTACTCCCTTCTTAAGATGTCAACACTTTTATTTTTTAGTTGTTTATATTTAAACACACATCCACTAGTTGATTCAAACTTATGCACTAGTTGTTTTAAATATAAACTTGCATGCATTAGTCTTGTAATAATTTAACTAATTATTACATGCACTTCTACTTTTTAGGTTTTCTTTTCAAGGCTTTTGATCTCTTTTATATGGATGATCCATTGTATATTTTATTCATTCATTATTTGAGGATATTTTCTTCTTCATATTTTTGAGTCAAACCCTTGCCCTCTTCTTGTCTCTACTTCCTTGTAACAGGTTTTTGTATGCAGGTGATCTTCGGATTTTGTGGATTTGTATTGCTCAAATCCTACTTGAAAATTATAGGCATAAACTTCATCAACTTTTACACGGGTATGTGCAAGATCACGAGGGGCCAAAAAGTGGCGATGTGAAAAATATTCACTTTTCACTCGTCCAAAAGCGCATGAAAGCGCTTGTTGACTTTTTAGTAGGCTTGGGTGTCAGTACACCTGGGCAAACCTAACACCAAAGCACAAGCTTAATCAGGTACCCAATTTTTTCGAATATGAAAAAATGGTGGGATTATATGAAAAATTTGAACTTTTCAAAATCGGGGAAATCGGGTACCCGATTTTCCCAAGTATGAAAAAATGGCGGGAGGGCGGAAGTATATGAAAAAATTGAACTTTTGTATATAATGTTTAAATATGTATTATATATATAGGTATATATTAATTTATATATTTTATATTATAATATCTTAGGGGTTTTAAATTGTATGTCATATATATTTTATATTATAATATTTTATAACTTAATATATTTTTTATATATTAATATGTATTGTATATAATTATATTTAAAGTTTATAATATAAAAATATATGTACAAATTATATATATGTTATATATATAACGTTTAAGGTGTATTATGTAAATATTTTATATATTTTTAAATATGTATTATAGATATAATTATATATTAATATATATTTTATATAATAATATCTTATATATATATAAACTTTATGATCATAATATTGAAATTGTATGTTGAAAGGGGTTACCAAGACTTCCTAGGGGTCCTAGTATGCCTTATCACGCATTAGGACCCCTAGGAAGTCTCCACGGCCCCTTTTGACTCATTGGAATGCTCGAGTGTGTCAGAAGGGGTCCCTTCCGACACACTCGAGCATTCCAATGAGTCAAAAGGGGCTGTGGGGACTTCCTAGGGGTCCTAACGTGTGATAAGGCATACTAGGACCACTAGAAAGTCCCCATGACCCCTTTTGACACATGTGAACCCTCCAGTGTGTCTAAAGGGGTCCTAGGAAGTCCCCATGACCCCTCCAGACACACTGGAGGGTTCACATGTGTTAAAAGGGGTCATGGGGACTTTCTAGCCGTCCTAGTATGCCTCACCATGCGTTAAGACCCGTAGGAAGTCCCCATGACCCCTTTTGACACATTGGAATGCTCGAGTGTGTCAATAGGGGTCATCGGGACTTCCTAGGGGTCCTAACTTGTGATAATGCATACTAGTACCCCTAGGAAGTCCCCATGAACCCTTTTGAAACATTTGAATGCTCTAGTTTATCTAAAGGGGTCGTAGGACCACTTAGGACACACTTGAGCATTCCAATGTGTCAATAGGGGTCATGGGGACTTCCTAGGGGTCCTAACACATGATAATGCATACTAGGACCACTAGGCAGTCCCCATGACCTCTTTTGACACATGAGAACACTCAAGTGTGTCATAAGGGGTCGTAAGACCCTTTGGGACACACCTGAGTGTTGAAATGTGTCAAAAGGGGTCATGGGGACTTCGTACAGGTCCTAGTGCACCTTATCACACGTTAGGACCCCTAGGAAGTCCCCATGACTCCTTTTCACATATTAGAACCTAAAGTGTGTCCCAAGGGGTCGTAGGACCCCTTTGCAAACACTTGAGGGTTTAAATATGTCAAAATGGTTCATGGGGACTTCCTAGTAGTCCTAGTATGCCTTATCATGCATTAGGGCCCCTAGGAAGTCCCCATGACCCCTTTTGAAACATTTGAACACACAACTATGTATAAAAAGGTCATAGAACCCCTTAGGACACAATTGAGCATTCAAATGTGTCAATAGGGGTCATGGGGGCTTCCTAGGGATCCTAACGTGTGATAAGACATACTAGTACCCACAGGAAGTCCCATGACCCCTTTTGAAAGTTTTGAATTCTCAAGTGTGTTTGAAGGGGTCGTAGGACCCCTTAGGACACACTTGAGCATTCTAATGTGTCAATAGGGATCATGGGGACTTCCTAGGGGCCCTAACATGTGATAAGGTGTACTAGAACCCCTAAGAAGTCCCCATGTCCCCTTTTGACACATGAGAATGCTCAAGTGTGTCATAAGGGGTCAGACGACCCCTTGGAACATATTTGAGTGTTGAAATGTGTCAAAAGGGGCCATGGGGCCTTCGTACAGGTCCTAGTACGCCTTATCACATGTTAGGACCCCTAGGAAGTCCTCATGACTCCTTTTGACACATGAGAACCCTCAAGTATGTCCTAAGGGGTCATAGGACCCCTTTAGACAGACTTGAGGGTTCAAATATGTCAAAATGGTTCATGGGGACTTGTTAGGGGTCCTAGTATGTCTTATCATGTGTTAGGACACCTAGGAAGTCCCCATAACCCCTTTTGAAATATTTGAATGCACAACTATGTCTGAAGGTGTTGTAAGACCCCTTAAGACACACTTGAGCATTCCAATGTGTCAATAGGGGTCATGGGGACTTCCTAAGGGTCCTAATGTGTGATAATGCATACTAGTAACCCTAGGAAGTCCTCATGACCCCTTTTGAAACATTTGAATGCTCAAGTGTGTCTAAAGGGGTCGTTTGACCCCTTAGGAAACACTTGATCATTCCAATGTGTCAATAGGGGTCATGGAGACTTCTTAGGGGTCCTAACACGTGATAATGTGTACTAGGAGCCCTAGGAAGTCCCCATGACCCCTTTTCACACATGAGAAGACCCAAGTGTGTCATAAGGGGTCATACAACCCCTTGGGACACACTTGAGTGTTGAAATGTGTCAAAAGGGGTCATGGGGACTTCCTAGGGGTCTTAGTATGCCTTATCATGTGTTAGGACCCCTAGGAAGTCTCCAGGACTCCTAGGAAGTCTCCATGACCCCTATTGACACATTGGAATGCTCAAGTGTTTCATGTGCCAAAAGGGCTTGTGTGCACTTCCAAGGGGTCCTAGTACACCTTATCACACATTAAGACCCCTAGGGAGTCCCCATGACCCCTTTTGACACATTGGAATGCTCAAGTGTGTCTTAAGGTGTCGTAATACCCCTTAAAACACACTTGAGCATTCCAATGTGTCTTAAGTGGTCATGGGGAATCTCTAGGGGTCCTAAGGCATGATAAGGCATACTAGGACCCCTAGGGAGTCCCCATGACCCCTTTTGACACATTGGAACACTTAAGTGTGTTTTAAGGGGTCCTAATACCTCTTAAGACACACTTGAGCTTTCCAATGTGTCAAAAGGGGTCATGGGGACTCCCTAGGGGTCCTAAGGTGTACTAGGACCCTAGGGAGTCCCCATGACCCTTTAAGACACATTGGAATGCTCGAGTGTCTCTTAAGGGGTCCTATGACCTCTTAAGACACACTTGAGCATTCTAATGTGTCTTAAGGGGTCATGGGGACTCTATAGAGGTCCTAACACATTATAAGGTATACTAGGACCCCTAGGGAGTCCCCATGACCCTTTTTGACACATTGGAATGCTCAAGTATGTTTTAAGGGGTCCTAGTATGCCTTATCATGCGTTAGGACCCCTAAAGAGTCCCCATGACCCCTTTTGACACATTGGAATGATTAAGTGTCTCTTAAGAGGTCCTAATACCCCTTGAGACACACTTGAACATTCCAATGTGTCAAAAGGAGTTATGGGAACTCCCTAGGGGTCCTAGTACGCCTTATAACATGTTAGAACCTCTATAGAGTCCCAATGACCCCTTAAGACACATTGGAATACTCAAGTGTGTCTTAAGAGGTCATAGGACCCCTTAAGACACACTTAAGTGTTCCAATGTGTCTTAAGGGGTCATGGGGACTCCCTAGGGTCCTAGTACACCTTATGACCCCTAGGGAGTCCCCATGACCCCTTTTGACACATTGGAATGCTCAAGTGTGTCTTAAGGGGTATTAGGACCCCTTAAGACACACTTGAGTGTTCCAATGTGTCAAAAGGGGTCATGGGGACTCCCTAGGGGTCCTAGTATGCCTTATCATGCATTAAAACCCCTAGGGAGTCCCAATGACCCCTTTTGACACATTGAAATGCTCAAGTGTGTCTTAAGGGGTCCTAGGACCCCTTAAGACACACGAGCATTTCAATGTGTCAAAAGGGGTCATTGGGACTCCTTAAGGGTCCTAGTATACCTTATCATGCATTCAGACCCCTAGGGAGTCCCCATGACCCCTTTTGACAAATTGGAACACTCAAGTGTGTCTTAAGAAGTCCTAAGACCCCTTAAGATGCACTTGAACATTACAATGTATCGAAAGGGGTCATGGGGACTCCCTACGGGTCTCAGTAAGTCTTATCACGCGTTAGGACCCCTAGAGAGTCCCCATAACCCCTTTGACACATTGGAACCCTCAAGTGTGTCCTAAGGGGTCATAGGACCCCTTAGGACACACTTGAGGGTTCTAATGTGTCAAAAGGGGTTATGGGGACTCTCTAGGGGTCCTAGTACATCTTATCACATGTTAAGACCCCTAGAGAGTCCCCATGACCCTTTTTGATGCATTGGAATGCTCAAGTCTATTTTAAGGGGTCCTACAACCTCTTAAGATAGACTTGAGCATTCCAATGCATCAAAAGGAGTCATGGGGACTCCCTAGGGGTCCTAGTACGCCTTATCATGCTCAAGTGTGTCTTAAGGGGTCCTCTGACATGTCCTAATGTGTTGTAAAGGGTCATCATTCCATTGAAGTTGCATTTGAAACTCTAATGACCCCTTAATGTGCCTGCCGATCCTGATTCGACATGTGGTGTCCCGAGACCACCCCATGGACTCCTTTCAAGTTCTACTAGGAAAAAGTCATCCAAATTTGGTACTTAGGTCCTCTGACATGTCCTAATGCATTGCAAAGGGTCCTTATTCCACTGAAGTTGCATTTGGAACCCTAATGACCCCTTAACATGCCTACCGATCCTGAATCGACATGTGGTGTCCCGAGAGCACCCCATGGACCCCTTTTGAGTTCTACTAGGAAAAAGTCTTCCAAATTTGGTATGTAGGTCCTCTGACATGTCCTAATGGGTTCCAAAGGGTCACCATTCTATGGAAGTTGTAGTTGGAACCCTAATGACTCCTTAACAGGCCTACCGACCCTGATTCGACATGTGGTGTCCCGAGAACACCCCATGGACCCCTTTTGAATTCTACGATGCAAAAGTCATCCAAATTTGTTACGTAGGTCCTCTAAGATGTCCTAATGTGTTTCAGAGGGTTTCCATTCAATGGAAGTTTCATTTCGAACCCTAATGATGCTTCAACAGGCCTGTCGACCCCGATTCAACATGTGGTGTCCCAAGAGCACCCCAAGGACCCCTTTCGAGTTTTACTATGCAAAAGTCATCCAAATTTGGTACGTAGGTCCTATGACATATCTTAATGTGTTCTAAAGGGTCACTATTCTGTGGAAGTTGCATTTGGAACCTTAATGACCCCTTAACATGCCTTCTGACCCCGATTCGACATGTTGTGTCCCGAGAGCACCCCATAGACCCCTTTTGAGTTCTACTAGGCAAAAGTCATCCAAATTTTATACGTAGGTCCTCTAACATGTCCTAATGTGTTCCAAAAGGTTTTAATTCCATTGAAGTTACATTTGGAATCCTAATGACCCCTTCATAGGCCTACTGACCCCGATTCGACATGTGGTGTCTCGAGAGCATCCCATGGACCCCTTTCAAGTTTTACTAGGCAAAAGTTATCCAAATTTGGTACGTAGGTTTTCTAACATGTCCTAATGTGTTCCAAAGGGTTGTTGTTCAATGGAAGTTGCATTTAGAACCCTAATGACCCCTTAACAGGCTTGTTGACCCTGATTCAACATGTGGTGCCCCGAGAGCATTCCAAGGACCCCTTTCAAGTTCTACTAGGTAAAAGTCATCCAAATTTGGTACGTAGGTCCTTTGACATGTCCTAATGCATTCAAGAGGGTCATCATTCCATCAAAGTTACGTTTGGAACCCTAATGACCCCTTAACAGGCCTGCCGACCCCGATTATCCATGTGGTCTCCTGAGAGCACCCCATGGACCCCTTTCGAGTTCTACTAGGAAAAAGTCATCCAAATTTGGTATTAGGTCCTGTGACATGTCCTAATGCATTCCAAAGGGTCACTGTTCCATCAAAGTTGCATTTGGAAACCTAATGACCCCTTAACAAGCCTACCAACCCTGATTCAATATGTGGTCTCTCGAGAGCACCCCATGGACCCCTTTCGCGTTCTACAAGGAAAAAGTCATCTGAATCAAGAAATTAGGTCCTCTAACATGTCCTAATGTGTTCCAAATGGTCACTATTCTATCAAAGTTGCATTTGGAATCCTAATGACCTCTTAACAGGCCTACCGTGCCTGGTTCGACATGTGGTCTCCTGAGAGCACCCCATGGACCCCTTTCGAGTTCTACTAGGAAAAAGTCATCCAAATTTGGTATGTAGGTCCTCTAACATGATCTAATGCATTCGAAAGGGTCATTGTTCTATTGAAGTTGCATTTTGAATCCTATTTAGCCCTTAACAGGCCTACCGACCCCGATTTGACATGAGATCTCCCTAGAGCACCCCATGGACCCCTTTTGAGTTCTACTAGGCAAAAGTCATCCAAATTTTTTATGTAGGTCCTCTGACATGTCCTAATGCATTCCAAAGGGTCACCATTCTATAAAAGTTGCATTTGGAACCCTAATAACCCCTTAACAAGCCTACCGACCCTGATTTGACATGTGGTCTCCCGAGAGCACCCCATGGACCCCTTTCGAGTTCTACTAGTAAAAAGTCATTTGAATCATGGAATTAGATCCTTTGACATTTTATAATGTGTTTGAAAGGGTCACCATTACATCAAAGTTGCATTTTGAATGCTATTGACCCCTTAACAGGCCTACCGGCCCTGTTTCGACATGTAGTCTCCCGAGAGCACCCCATTAACCCCTTTTGAGTTCTACTAGGAAAAATTCATCCAAATTTGGTAAATAGGTCCTATGACATGTTTTGATGTGTTAAAATGGGTCATTGTTTCATCGAAGTTGCATTTCAAACCCTATTGATCCCTTAATAGGCCTAACGACCCTGTTTCGACATGTGGTCTCCTGAGAGCACCCCATGGACCCCTTACGAGTTCTACTAGGAAAAAGTCATCTAAATTTGGTACATAGGTCCTATGACATATCCTAATGTGTTCCAAAGGGTCATTATTCCATCAAAGTTTCATTTGGAACCCTAATGACACCTTAACAGGCCTATCGACCTCGATTCGACATGTGGTCTCCCAGGAGCACCCCATGGACCCCTTTCGAGTTCTACTAGGGAAACATCATCCAAATTTGGTATGTAGGTCCTTTGACATGTCCTAATGCATTCCAAAGGGTCATTTTTCCATCAAAGTTGCATTTGGAACCCTAGTGACCCCTTAACAGGCCTACCGACCCCGATTCGACATGAGGTCTCCCGAGAGCACCCAATGGACCCCTTTCGAATTATACTAGGAAAAATTAGTCCAAATTTGGTACATAGGTCCTATGAAATGTTGTAATGTGTTCCAAATGGTCACAATTCCATCAAAGTTTCATTTGGAACCCTAGTGACCCTTTAATAGGCCTACCGACCCCGTTTCGACATGCGATCTCCCGAGAGCACCCCATAGACCACTTTCGAGTTATACTTGGAAAAAGCCATCCAAATTTGGTACATAGGTCCTCTAACATGTCCTAATGCATTCCAAAGGGTCACCATTCCATCAAAGTTTCATTTCAAACCCTAATGACCCTTTAATAGGCCTACCGACGCTAATTCAACATGAGGTCTTCCAAGAGCACCCCATGGACCTCTTTCAAGTTCTACTAGGGAAAAGTCATCCAAATTTTGTACATAGGTCATATGATATGTCCTAATGTGTTCCAAAGGCTCACTATTCCATCAAAGTTACATTTGGAACCCTAATGACCCCATAACAGGCCTACCGACCCCAATTCGACATGAGGTCTCTCGAGTGCACCCTGTGGACCCCTTTCGAGTTCTACTAGGAAAAAGTCATCCAAATTTGGTATGTAGGTCCTATGACATGTCCTAATACATTCCAAAGGGTCACTGTTCCATTGAAGTTGCATTGCAAACCCTAATGACCCCTCAACAGGCCAATCCACCTCGATTCGACATGTGGTCTTCTGAGAGCACCCCATGGACCCTTTTCGAGTTCTACTAGGAACAAGTCATCCAAATTTGGTAAGTAGTTCATATGACATGTTCTAATGCATTACAAAGGGTCACCATTCCATTGAAGTTGCATTTTTAACCCCAATGACCCCTTAATAGGCCTATCGACCCCGATTCGACATGAGGTCTCCCGAGAGCAACCCATGGACCCCTTTCGAGTTATTTTGAGAAAAAGTCATATGAATCATGGAATTAGGTCCTATTACATATCCTAATGTGTTCCAAAGGGTCACCATTCCATCAAAGTTTCATTTCAAACCCTAATGCCCCCTTAACAGGACTACCGACCCCGATTCGACATGAGGTCTCCCGAGAGCACCCCATGGACCCCTTTCGAGTTCTAATAGGAAAAAGTCATCTAAATTTGGTACGTAGGTCCTATGACATGTCCTAATGCATTCCAAAGGGTCACCATTCCATCAAAGTTTTATTTGGAACCCTAATGACCCCTTAATAGGCCTACCGAGCCCATTTCGACATGTGGTCTCCTGAGAGCACACCATGGACCCCTTTTGAGTTTTACTAGGCAAAAGTCATCCAAATTTGGAATATAGGTCCTATGACATATCTTAATGTGTTCCAAAGGGTGACTGTTCCATTGAAGTTTCATTTGGAACCCTAATGACCTCTTAACAAGCAGGTACCGACCCCGATTCGACATGTGGTCTCCTGAGAGCATCCCATGGACCCCTTTCAAGTTCTACTAGGCAAAAGTTATCCAAATTTGGTACGTAGGTCATTTGATATGTCTTAATGTGTTCTAAAGGATCGCCGTTCATCGAAAGTTTCATTTGGAACCCCGATGACTCCTTAAGTCACCTATCGACCTTGAATCGCATAATGGTCTCCCAAGAGCACCCCATGGACCTTTTTCGAGTTTGATTAATCAAAATTTATCTAAATTGTGGAGTTAGGTCCTCTAACATGTCCTAATGCGTTCCAAATGGTCACCGTGCATCAAAGGATGTCTCACGAGCCCTAATGATCCCTTAAGACGCCTAGCGACACTGATTGGACATGTGGTCTCCTGAGAGCACCCCATGGACCCTTTTCGAGTTGGACTAGGAAAAAGTCCTTAAAATTTGGTACATTGGTACTCGGACATGCCCTATTGCCTTCCAAATAGTCACTGTACATCCGAAGTTTCCTCACAAACCCTAATTACCCCTTAAGACGTCTAGCGACCCCGATTCGGCCTGTTGTCTCATGAGAGGATCTGTTATAACTTAAATTAAATATTAAAATAATATATAAAATATTTGAAAAAATAAAATTTTAATAGACTAAATATATAATATATATATTATAAGATATATTAGATATTACATTTAATATATATTATCAAATATACAATATATTAATGTCCTATTCATTTTATATATGATATATATTAGACATTATATTATATTTTATTATATTATATACACAATAATATTTAATATATAATTTATAATATATACATATATATATTATGTAACATTTATATTATAATATAAAAATATTGTATTTAATATAAATCTGAATAGACTATATACTTAGGCCGTTTAAATTGATATTATCAAATATATAATATAAATAAATAATAAATAATATATATACTATATAATATAAAATATATAAATTATTCATTGTCAAGGTGAAAGAAAAAAACATCAAAATTAAAGGGAAATAAAAAAAGAGTGGGAGGGGGAAACTTTTCAAATTTGAAATTAAAGCAAAATCGGGTAATAGCTTTGGAAACCGAAGCTCCATGGTCAACGCTGAAGGTGAGCAAAAAATGTGTTTTTTCTCTGTTTTTCTTATGTCAACACTTCGACCATTAGGTTGACGACTTTTTTTCCACCCGATTTCGATAAAATGAAAAGGGTTTCTTCAGATGATTGTCAGCTTTCCATCAATATAAGTGCTGTCAGATTTTGAATTCGTTAAGTATTTATTAGTTATTTTCTAGTTCACTTATGTCTAAAGTCCTGATTGACATACTAATAGAAAAATAGCTATAACTTTCAAACCGTATAACATTTTTGAAATCTGAAAGATGCGTCACATTCTATGCTTCATCTAGTATAAGAAAAAATTTAAAAAAATTAAATTATGCTAAGTTTTCAATGAGTTAAGGTGGTCAAACATGAGAGTTTTTAAATTCTGAAAGTAGTGTAGCAAAAAAATCATAATTAATTATCTGTTTGAAATAAAAATACCAAAAAATATGTGTCACATCCGGGCATGAGTCAACTACTTATATATAGAATATTATAAAAAAATATTATCATTTGCTTTTGATTAGGGTGGTCAGACATACACGTACTTCTTATTTTTTTGCTGAAATGTTTGTAGTGCTGCATTGCAATCTATACTTTTTACCAAGCATATTAATTTTTTTTTCAGAAAAGGCTTAGTAGTTTAGAAACTACATTCAATTTCCTACAAATTATATTCTTACAAATTTTTGATATTAGGTTGATAACTAGTTCATTTTTTCACTCCAAGTTGACTAATCCTGATTGTCTGATTTTTCATTGCCACTTAAGCGCAAAGTTTGGCCCCTCATGATCCTGCACATACTCGGGGACTCTCTAGGTGCCCTAATGCGTGATAAGGTGTACTAGTACCCCTAGGGAGTCCCCAGAACCCCTTTTGACACATTAGAATGATCAAGTGTGTCTTAAGTGGTATTAGGATCCCTTAAGACACACTTGAGGATTCTAATGTTTCAAAAGCGGTCATTGGGACTCCCTAGGGGTCCCAGTATGCCTTATCACGCATTAGAATCCATAGAGAGTCCCCATGAACCCTTTTGACACATTGAAATGTAGTGTGTCTTAAGGGGTATTAGGACCCCTTAAGACACACTTGAGCATTCTAATGCGTCAAAAGGGGTCATGGGGACTCCCTGGATGTCCTAATGCATGATAAGGTGCATTAGGACACCTAGGGAGTCCCCATGACCCTTTTTGACGCATTAGAATGCTCAAGTGTGTCTTAAGGGGTCCTAATACCCGTTAAGACACACTTGAACATTCTAATGTGTCAAAGGAGTCATGGGGACTACCTAGGGGTCCTAGTATGCCTTATCATGCATTAGAACACCTAGGGTGTTCCCATGATCCCTTTTGACACATTGGAACGCTCAATTGTGTCTTAAGGGGTCCTAAGACCCCTTAAGACACACTACAACATTGTAATGTGTCAAAAGGGTTCATGGGGACTCTCTATGGATTCTAACACGTGATAAGGCATACTGGGACCCCTAGGGAGTCCCAATGACCCCTTTTGACACATTGGAATGCTCAAGTGTGTCTTAAGGGGTCGTAGGACCCTTTAAGACACACTTGAGCATTCCAATGTGTCAAAAGGGGTCATGAGGACTCTCTAGGGGTCCTAACCCATGATAAGGCATACTAGGACCCCTAGGGAGTCCCAATGACCCCTTTTGACACATTGAAATACTCAAGTGTGTCTTAAGGGGTCGTAGGACCCTTTAAGACACACTTGAGCATTCCAATGTGTCAAAAGGGGTCATGAGGACTCTCTAGGGGTCCTAACACGTGATAAGGCATACTAGGACCCCTAGGGAGTCCCAATGACCCCTTTTGACACATTGGAACACTCAAGTGTGTCTTAAGGGGTCGTAGGACCCCTTAAGACACACTTGAGTGTTCCAATGTGTCATAAGGGGTCATGGGGACTCCCTATGGATCTTAACGCATGATAAGGCATACTAGGACCCCTAGGGAGTCCCCATGACCCCTTTTGACACATTAGAATGCCCAAGTGTGTCTTAAGGGGTTGTAGGACCCCTTAAGACACACTTGAGCATTCCAATGTGTCAAAAGTGGTCATGGGGACTCCCTAGGGGTCCTAATGCGTGATAAGACATAATAGAACCCCTAGGGAGTCCCAATGACCCCTTTTGACACATTGGAATGTTCAAGTGTGTTTGAAGGGGTCCTAAGACCTCTTAAGACACATTTGAGCATTCCAATGTGTCATAAGGGGTCATGGGGACTCCCTAAGGGTCCTAATGTGTGATATCTCAATCTCAATCCCTAGGGGTAATAATGTGCCCACAATCCCTGCCATATTTCAGAGTATTGATGAGAAGCAATGGCAAAAGTCTAAGACAGAGGTGGTGTCGGCATTGAAGCGGTAAGACATTCTTCATAATATCACGGGGGGAGGGGGGGGGGGCACCATCGAAATGGCAAGGCTTTCCTCATAATGTCGTGTCGCCACTGATCTCTTCTTTAAATTTATTAATGCGGTCAGTTCTATGACACATGCATCATTTCTAGTACAACTACTCATTTTACCAAACCCTTCCCCGCTCTCCATAATCTTTGACCGGTTCAAAGATCCATCTGGTTGTTCTTGTTTAACCTCCCAATGACTCTGTTCAGCTACTGGATTATCAATAGGTGTGGTACAATTGTCTGGCACGTCTAGAATCTATTTCGAGAACCTTTACAATTTAGCATTTCGGTTGAAAAAGTAGGGAAAGATACCATTTCATAGCCACAAGTGGTGGAAACAAAGTGATTCTCTTGCCCTCTGCTTCTATAATCCACCTCCAGTGAACTATTCTTCAAAGCCTCCATTTCTGCGTAGCTAGGGTTTTTGGCACCTATAAAAGGCACTATTATGCCACTGTAGGGACTCATGCTCATGCTCTAAATCATATTAAATAATATTTAAAATGCAAAATGTATATTATATAATATTTAATATATAATATATAATATTATATATAATATATAATCTAATATATAGTTTTTAATATTAATATATATTAAATAATATTAAATATAACATTTAATATATAATTCATATTATATAATATTTAATAAATAACTAATATATAACAATTAATATATAATTGATATTATATAATATTTAATATATAACTAATAACTATCAAATATATATCAAATATATAACTATCAATTATATAACTATAATTGATAAAGTGGAACCAAATTTTGAAATTAGAAATTAGAGAAAGTGGAGGCAAAGCAAAAATTTGAAATTCTGCTACCAGATTTGGGTACCTGATAATATCGGGTACCCAATTAGGCTCGGTATTGGTCTGTGCACCAAACCTACCTGGTCAACTCTTCAAGTGTCACAAAAACATGTTTTTCTTCTGTTTCTCTTAGTTCCAGACTTCGACCATGTAGCTGACGACTTTTTTTTCACTCAAATTTGATAAAATGAAAAGGGTATCTTAAGGAGATTATCAGCTTTCTATCGATATAATTGCTGTCAAATTTTGAATTCGTTAAGTAATTATTAGTTATTTTCTAATCGAGCTACCTCTAAAGTGCTGATTTAGATACTGATTGAAAAATGATTATATCTTTCAAACGGTATAACATTTTTGAAATCCGAAAGATGCGTCACATTCTATGCTTCATCTAGTATAAGAAAAAATTAAAAAAAATTGAATTATGATAAGTTTTCAATGAGTTAAGGTGGTCAGACACGAGAGTTTTTAAATTCTGAAAGTGCTGTAGCAAAAAAATCATAATTAATTATCTGTTTGGAATAAAAATACCAAAAAATATGCATCACATCTGGGCATGAGTGAGCTACTTATATATAGAATATTATAAAAAAATATTATCATTTGCTTTTGATTAGGGTGGTCAGACATACACGTACTTCTTATTTTTTTACTGAAATGTTTGTAGTGCTGCATTGCAATCTATACTTTTTACCAATCATATTAAATTTTTTTCAGAAAAGGCTTAGTATTTTAGAAACTACATTCAATTTCCTACAAATTATATTCTTACAACTTTTTGATATTAGGTTGATAACTAGTTCATTTTTTCACTCCAAGTTGACTAATCCTGATTGTCTGATTTTTCATTGCCACTTAAGGGCATAGTTTGGCCCCTCATGATCCTGCACATACCCACACATTTCATCAGTTTACATCATCTCCAAATTCTGAAAATAAGTGCCACTTTTATATTGTTAAAGTTGAACAGTTTGCATGTTGTTGACCTCTTTTGGTAGTTATCTAAGACAACTTCTTAGAATAATCATTTAAAGAAACTTCCGAAAGAAATCACTTGGAATAACTTCCCAATTTAGAAAAACTACTTTTGGAGCATAAGTTAGGATTAACCTAACTTTTACAAAAATAAGACCCAAAGTCTAACTTTAAGTACAACAGGTGACATGAGTCACTTATGCAACATGAGAGTTTGAAATTTGTTACATTTGGAAAACAAAACATGTCATTACCTTAATCAAGGTGAGCATCGTATCTTATTGGAATCATGTACAAGTTGGTCTTGAAGGATGTGCATTCCAACCTACATTTGACAAGATATTATTTCCTTTCGTGAATACTTAGTCTTCTTGATAGTCTAACCTTTTCACAATCCTTTACAATTGTATAGTATTCTTTAAATGGTCACAGATAACACCTTTGAAATGATGGTAAAGTTTGGTGGCATTCATAACTACCATGATAACCTTTTCTATTATGTAATCAATAGCCACATCTTTGAGAAATCGTTAAACAATTTCATTTGAAGCTAGACCCACATCATTTTTGAAGAAACAATTAGATAATTAGATTGAGTCCACATTCTCTACATGTTGACCAAAACCTTTACTAAACTTCAACTTTTAACCACACATTCTTATATCCATTATGGTGTCATGTCTATTCTCAAGCTCCCATTTTTTTGTGGAATAACACGTTGAGTGTGTTTCATTATAAGCTATTTTATTGGATATCATGCAATCATTTCATTTATTTCTTTGAGATTCTATTTGATGTATTCTATTAAACTATTCAACACCTCAAGAGGCCACTTTCCTTTGAGGGAGCTTATCGAACATTTTACATGCCTTGGCTATAGTGTTGGATTTTTTTCTTGACATGTGTTGTCATTGATGTCAACATATGTTTCAAAAGGTTGATTGTATCTAATGTTGCAGTAAAAATGGTTAAGACAGGAACATGTAGAATCATCATGGCAGTACGAGCTATGTATGACATATCTAACTTTGCGAGCTTGGATGTATGTTTCAGAAGGAGTTTAGATCTTATATCTAAGATCACATGCTATAATTTAATCAGAGGAATAAGTTACAACAATTTTGGTATAGACTAGTCGTAGGAACAAAAATAGAGGTTTGTGGCAGAGTTAGTCTCTCAATTTTTGTGTTTACTTGAATGTGAGATGGATTCATGTTATGTGCATTTAGGGTATTATAGAAGAATTATTAAGGAATAATTTCCCTTATTCCTTGATCATCGCACTCTTGGTGATGTCAATTGTAGTGTGTGACCTTGTGAGGTCTTATTTGGTGCCAATCTATGGGATGTGGCATGTTCTACCTTGTGTGAACATAATTTGTGGATTATGCAGTATGTCGGTTGACTAATGTTTGTTATTTTCTTTTCCAAGATCCTGTGTGTATCTTGACAAGAGTTTATGTAATAATTTTAATTAGGAAAGTCCAATTTGGTGTTGACCTAATAAATCATTTATATCTTGTATAAAGGAGTGAAACAAGTGATGCAAAGAGTGTGTGGATGAGAAGGTGTAGATGCGATGACTGCTAGATGTAGAGAAGGCATTGTGATTATTGTACTTCATTGGAGCTATTTTAGTAAAGGAGTTGTTGTTAGTCAATTTATTATCAATTATTGGTATATTTATATACTTACATTTGAATAGTGGCTCAAGAAGGTGGGTTTAACCTTTAGAAGGTGGATTTAACCTTCACATTGGGAAATTTTCTTTGAGTGAAGAAAGGCTCATCTTATCAACTCCTAACAAGGTTGTTGACTGAAAGAAAAGAGTATATCCTTTAACATGGCATTTGTATTGGTTGTATTTATCTTCTCCTAAGAGGGAAAGGTCTTGCAACTAAGATACTTTATTACTAGTGCATTATATTGTGGGTTTCATCCCCATCGGGGTTTTTCCCTTAACAGGGTCTCCTTGACAATAATTCTTGGTGTTCTGATCTATGTTACTTTTGAGGTTTCAGATTTGCGTTTTATATTTTGATGTGAAAATATAAGTTTAATATTAAGGAAATACAACTGATTCACCCCCCCCCCCCTCTCAGTTGTATCCAACAATTGGTATCAAAGCTCTTGGTCCTTAGAGAGAAAGCTTGACTGCTTGAGGTGATCTGAAGATGGCTTACTACATGAAGGATAGTCATAAATTTGATGATGAAAATTTTGGCAGTTCTAAGAACAACATGAGGACACATTTTTTATGCCTTGAAATTGATTATTGGATGATTACAAAGAATAAGGAAAAGGTTGTTACAAAAAGTCATTTTCCTAAGGTTATTGATGATGCAAAGAAGATATTTTCTTGTAATATGGTTGCAAGGGAAGATTTGATAAGAACACTATCTAAGGTAGAATTTATAGAATTTAAGGACCTTGATTCAACTCATAAAATTTGGGAAAGACTTGAAGAACTCTATGAAGGATATAAGTAACCCAAGAAGGCCAAAGTTACAAAACTAGAAGACAAATATGGAAAATCTAAAAATGTGAGAAGATGAAAATGTTAGAGCTTATGTTCAAACGGTCTTAGAAGTTGTTATAGGGATCATAAATTTAGGAGGCACTTATACTGAAGAAGAGGTCATTGTAAAGAATATGAGATCTTTGACACCTACTTACAAGACCAAAGTACATGTGATTGAGGAGATCATTACATTGACTCAGGGATTCAATAAATATATTTTGATATCTTAGTTAACTACCTTTGAGGATGTAGAATTATAGGATTCAGTACCTAAGACAAAAACTGCATTCAAGGCAACTGTTCATAATGACAAAAGACCTCATCAAGCCTTGTGAGCACTAGCAGAGTCAACAAATATCCTAAGCTGGGAGATTATGGATATGAACTAATGGAAATAGAGGAGGAACATAGAAGATGGATGAACTTGTTTCTCTGATCACAAGAAAGGAGAAAAGAGGTAAGGGTAAATTTGAAGGAAAATTACCTTTGAAATATTTTTCTTACAATAAAGTTCGTCACTTTGCATCTAGATGTCCTACAAGGGTCTCTAAATACAAACCTAAGTTCATTAGGCCAGATTTCTATGATGAGGAATGCTATTATGCTAGTGAAGGTGTTTCTGGTGATGATCCAATAGTAGATGAGATTGGGTTTGTAGCTATAAAGGATGATGAGCCTATTCATGAAGAAAAGGCCTTAGTATCACATGTTGAAAGAAAACATGAATGAATCATTGATAGTGGATTCTCACATCACATGACTAGTGATAAAGATAAGTTTGTTGAATTAAAAATACATGATGGTGGAATTATCAAATTTGGTGATAATACTCCTAAACTGATTTTTGGAGTAGGATCTATTTCTCTAGATGGAAAGACTAACACTGATGATGTGTTTCTTGTTGATGGGCTTAAACATAACTTGTTGAGTGTTGGATATCTTATGGATAAAGGTTATCAACTGAAATTTAGAGATGGATCATGTATTATCAAAAGATAAAAGGGAAACTTGATTGCATTAGGAACAAAGACAAGAGGTAATGTATTTCAGTTGAATACCGTAGAAGTAAGATGTTTTGTTGCTCAGGTTGATGAAATTTTTCTATGGCATAGAAGATTTTTTCATTTGAATTTTGATAACATTGTAAAGGAAGGTAACATCAATGCAGTTAAGGATTTACCAAAAATTGTGAATCCCTCTAACACTATGTGCATAGAATGTGTAATGGGAAAACAAACAAAGGGGAGTTTTCAAAGAAAGTCATTCACTGCCAAATGGAAGCTAGATCTGGTGCATAAAAATCTCTATGGTCCTACAAGGATTGGATCTTCTTATGGTGAAAGGTACTTCATACTATTTGTTGATGATCATTCCAAAATGTTGTGGGTTTCTTTTATTAAAGAAAAATCAGACGTGTTTGACAAGTTAGAGATCTACAAGGAAAAAGTAGAAAATGAATCAGGTCTAAAGATAAACTGTTTGAGATCAGACAGAGGAGGATATTTTATATCTATTTTATTTAATTTATACTATGAAGAACATGGGATATGCAGATAGACTTCAGCTCCTAGGACTCCACAACATAATCAAATCGTAGAAAGAAGAAACAAAACTATACCGGATACTACTAGAACAATGATGATTGAAGGAAATGTATCACATGTGCGTTGGAGGGAAGCCATCAATAATACATTCTACACTTTGAACATGATTCAGATAAGGTAAGGTAATATTAAACACCTTATGAACTTTGGTTTGGTTATACTTCTACTGTGAAATATTTCAAAATCTTTGGTAGAAAATGCTTTATCAAAAGAGATGATGAGGTAGGAAAGTTTGATTCAAGAAGTGATGAAGGTATCTTTCTTGGTTAATCTACCAAAATTAAAGCTTATAGATGTTTTAACTTGATATTGAGAAAGATGGTTGAGTGTAGTAATGTAAGAATTGATGAGAAGTTCCAAGTTCAAGAAAGAATCTGTGACCAAAACTCAAAAAAGACTATTGAAATAGAAGAGTTAGTTAAATTTGACAATGACGGGAAGATATATTTGAGTGAACAATTAGAAGATCCTAAAACTCCAAGGTATGTACCAAGAAATCATCATGAAAAATAGATTATTGGTGATAGAAATGAAGGCATGTTAATTAGGTCTAAAGCTAGAGGGGAATTATGTCTAATTTCACAATGGAACCTAAATCTACTGATGAGGCTTGTAAAGATGAATCATGGGTTAATGCAATAGAAATAAACATAGATAACATGCATATTGAAACACAATGATTTATGTGGGGAAAACCCTTTTGAGAGAAAAACTCCACAATCCAAAAGTCATCAAATATATTATTAAAAAAAGATTACAATATACTTGTAGAGAAAGCTTTTGACAAGAGTATCATCAACAAAGATCTAGGGGAAACTCAATAGCTATTAGACTTTGATAAGACACCACACTACATATTTGTAATATAATTCCCTCTTAAAATAGGGTTTTCTTCTAGGACAAACAAATCTCACAAAATATCCCCCATTAGATCTATGACCTAATGATACATGGTCAAGATTTACAATGATAAATTATATAAAAAAATTGTTTCGGGAACGCTGCCCCCCAAAATCTTAACGAGGACACATTTCACCATGGATCCCTAACAAATCACAAGATCAAGGTTGGCAAGGGGACAACCCCTTGTAACCCCCAAATCAAGGGCTACACCTCTGAAACCTCTGATATTTGAGGGTAAACCCCTAAACCCCATTGCTTACATATCAACAATAAATTTTTTATTATTGCAAGGTTAAGACACCATTTTCATAACACTTACTAGTAAAACTAAAATATAAAGTTCTTATGATGAAATACAAAAATCTATTTTTGTAGCCTTCACATTACCAAATAGAGTTAGTTTATGCAAAAATAAATCTTTACAAGAAATAATGTTTGTCCTTATTACAAAATCGTGTGATGAATATGGGTTGTATGAAAACATTATAACTTTTTTTTTCTCTTCCCATTTATTTTCTTCTATTCTTCATTTGATATGTGTGTAGATGCCAAACAATTGAAATATTCTTGAACCCTTGATGTTTTTATTTTTATTTGTCTTTACTCACAAGATGTATTCTACACAATGTAGTAGTTGGAAAAATGTCGTGTACATATTTATTGATATAAATCGCTGCAACCCCAAAAAAATAAGATAAAATATCTACTCTTGAGCATGCATCTAGCACTTTCAACTAGTGCCCTATACTTTCATTTCACAACAACACTCTATCATAGTGAATAAGGAATAATGTACTCTTTAAATTAAGTACTTTTCTTTTAATATTAATTTTTTGAAAGAATTTGAGGTATTTTGACCATCATTATCACATATATATCCTTTCTAAGTTCATCCCAATATAACCTCATCAAAGTCTTTAAAATTATTCAAAATTTCTAATGTTTTGATTTAGTTTTAGTAAAATAAAGAAATGCATCCTTGAAAAAAATTAAATACACGTGATAAATTACCTTTAAACATGATATAAATAAATTTAGACACTGCATATCTAGTTATCCTATATTTGTTCATACTGATCGTGCAACCATTAAGTATCTAATGAATAGACTAGTAGTTAGTGGACACCTAGTCAGATGGCTATTGTTGTTGTAAGAGTTTGATATCACTATTATGGATAAACTTGGGAAAGACAATGTAGTGGTTGATTTTCTCTCAAGATTACCATTTTGTTTCACCTAAACCAATGATAGATGATCCATTCCCTAATGAAAATCTATTTTCTTTGACAACTTTTGACCTATGGTATGTTGATATAGAAAATTATTTGGTTATAGGCCACACTCCACATTTTTCTCCAAAAGAAAAAAATAATTGGCTTTGAATATATTTTATTATTCATGGATTGACGTAGGATATTTATTTTAAAGTAGACCTGACCATATGATGCATAGAATTTTAAGGGAAGATGAAACCTATGATGTTCTTAAAGCCTATCATGAAGAGCCTTTATGGGGGGAAGTTTGCAGCCAAATGGACAACACTTAAAATTATAAACATGGGATATCATTGGCCGACTCTCCATAAGGATTCAATTTAATATACAAGGGGATGTGATAGGTGCCAAAGAATGGGACAACCAACTAAAAGTGATGAGATGCCCCTATAGCCACAACATGTAGTCACACCATTTGATAAGTGGGGCCTTGATTTCAATGAGCCAATTTAACCCACATCCAATGGGAAATCCTATATATTGGATATTGATTATGTAACCAAGTGGGTTGAAGTAAAATCTTTGAAAAAATGCAAGAGACTACAAAGTTATTGAATTTTTGTATGAGGCTAGATTGATTATGAATATATGGATTGTAGAGTATTTTCTTTATCACTACAAGAGTTTTTATATAATTGATATTTAAGGTTATCTCTTTGATTATATCACAATTAAGATGAGCTAGAATTAATTTTCTTAAGTTAATTTAAAATAGATTGTATCATTAGTTTGTTACTAGTATTGAGGAAAGACTAAATAGAATGAAATAAGCTAATATGTGAGGGAAAATGTACTAGGAATACCTTAAGAGAAGTACTAAAGGAAAGGAGTTCCTAATACATTGACAAAATGAATTATGGAGAAAATGAGGCCTATGAATCCAAGTTGGGGAGAAATGGGTAATCAGACATTG
Source organism: Chamaecyparis obtusa (assembly GCA_027943335.1). Lineage (NCBI taxonomy): Eukaryota > Viridiplantae > Streptophyta > Pinopsida > Cupressales > Cupressaceae > Chamaecyparis > Chamaecyparis obtusa. Next base: position 411,878 of record BSBK01003830.1, on the reverse strand, counting down.
GCTAATCTAAAACTAAAACTAAAACTAAATCAACATACAAAACAAATTACAAGAAAATAACATTTTTACAGATTCAATAGTTAAAAGAGTTTCTAACCAAGTATAATAGTTTGGTTGGGGAGAATTTTCAAAGAAATATTCATTTGTTTCAAACTTGGAATGAGACATATAACACCCCTAACATTCTAATAACCAAATAGAGTCAATTCCTAGACAAAGTTTAATAGGTAATGAATAGAGTTTTATGGTTGACATGGAAGATATATTGGTGAAGACGTTCCTAACAACCTAACACAACACCAGAAACAACGAATGCCCTAATTTAAAAGAAAATTTTGAAACTTCTTCCACCATGGGCACATAGTGGGTAGAATAGAGGTGACACTTGGTAACCTAACATTTTAGACAAAATTTAAAGTATACACTTATAGTATAAGAAACTACTTTCTAGTACCTCCCAAATCAAACCATTTAACGAACTATAAAATATTTTGACCCACAAATCACCTCTCACTTTTTCAAAGATATTGATCTCATTGCATATATTGAGATTTTGTGTAAGACCCCATTTAATTTATTAGTACATGGGTGTATGCACCCTAAAATGGTCGCCTAGACTTTGGGCCCCCATTCAACAATTTATCAAATCCCTGAATCAATATTTTCAAAAATCAACATTTTCAATTATATCAATTTCCTTGATCAAATCCTTTTTATCATTTTCGATTATTTGCCTTGGGCTAACCATTTTATCCTAAGTCTTTATTTAATTAAAAGGAATATTTCCTCCCCTTTTATTAAATAAAAAGCCCCCACCTTTTCCTCTTATCCTAAGTTGCACAAATAAAGCATTATTCTTATTTTATAAAAAGGGAAAAAGCACTTTTTGTCTCATATGGACACAAAAGTCAACTCCTATTTTTCTATTGGAGGATACTTGTGCACAAGGCTCAAGCTTCTTTTTTTTCTCCACCATTGATTAAGTCTTTTGCCTCTTAATCTCCATGGTCCATTCCTTTTCATTTCTTATAAAAGGAGAGCTCTCTTCCTCATTTGAGGTCAATTGTTTTATGCTAATGTTATGCTGCAGGTTTTCTAGGTGCATTTGGAGCTTTTGAAGATTTGGAGCATTCTTGGATCTCATAGTTGCATGCTTTCATAGTTTCATTCTTGCATTCTAGTTTCACTATCATGGCATTCTTTGCTTAGTTTCTTTTATGCAATAGATTAATCTCACATAGTCTAAATAGGAAGGATTTGTAATACTTGTACTTTCCTTTTCATACCATAGCTTGTTCTTCTATTTTTATAGACTAGCTTGCATCCTCATTCTTAGCTTACTTGCATTGCATTTCATTTGATTCTTTGGAGATATTGGCACTCTTTCCCTTGTCTTCAATCTTGAATCTCTCATTGTGTGGTTGACTAGCAAGGTCATGAGTTTATAGCTCTAGCTGAGAGAAATTTTACAAATCTTGCAACTCCATGCATAGAGAGCTCTAGGTCGCTATTGAAGGTTTCTCTTTCATGGATTTCCTTTGATGTAATGACTTAGAGAAGTGCACTACTTTTGTGTGTACATTTCTGGCACCTACTGTGGGGCAAAACATTAGCATTTTGTCCCTTATTTTCTGCATTTCTATTAAATTTTTAATCAATTTTTAGCTTTTTTTTTCAGTCTCTAGTTTTTCTATCTCAGAGTGTTGTGTGACAGTCTTTACCAGTGTTGCACGATAGTTTCTTATATAGCAGCGTGACACTTTACCAGTTAAAAGTGTCGCACTGTTTAGTGTATTTTGTCGCCCTCGGATCAGCGAATTGTCGCACAGTGATAAAGTGTCGCGGTCATATATAGAGAAGTGTCGCATGACATTTTTGGTGACTGTACTATCACATGTGCCTGGTAGTGAGTTGTTTTCTTGGGTCCTTTTGCCGAGTCTTGATTTAGTTGGATTGCTAGTTTAATTTGTTGTAGTTAGACATATTATATTTGCAGATTTCCTATGGATTTTGAATTTTCCTAACCTTGTTGGCCTAACAAGTTGTGTTTTTAGGTGCATTTTCTTGAGAAGTTTGCCATATTGCATGCTAAAAGGGCTACTAACGGTTTTTGTAGGGCTGCCCAAAGCATAAAAAAGAAAAAAAGTGCTTGTGTTTATTTCCTTTCAAGTGTGGCAATTACTAGTTGTTTCTTTTCTTAGGAACATTAATATCTTGTGGAAGGGATTTTGAGGTGGTAGGAGAAGTATGCTCTTCACCCTTGTGGTGAACCAGAAAATCTTGACCCATCTTAGAATTTTGGAAGCAAGAGAGTAATTGAGTCTCTTCTTGGTGTGTTTGGGAAAGACTTTGAGATAGGGGAGTATGCTCTTCACCCTTGTGGTGAAACAAAAACCTTGAACCTCACAAGTTTATCCATTTTTTGTTTAGTTATTAGAATCTTTTAGCGGGCCTACTCTTGAGCAATCAAGAGGAATGACCCAAGTGGGGACAAGCCTTTTGCCGGCTCTTCCAACCCACTATAAACTCAAGCCTATCGAGGACACAAAACCTTGGTAGACATAACACTTGTCTTCGCTTGATGTGAGTAGCTCATGGGATTGCGACCATGGGGAAAGCATTGAACAAGAATGCTTAAGGTACTCTTGAGGCCGCGAGGTCGTAGTCCTTTTTGAGGAGCAAGAGGGGTGCTGTGAATGGAAGCCCTTATTAAGAACCATTAGATAGAGGCCACCTTATTTTAGCCACTTAGCTTCTTGGTGCAAGGATTGATCCAAGTGGAATAACCCAGATCACCTCAAGATACTCACCATATGTGTTCCTTTGGTTGTGTCTTTAGCACTTCCATGACAAAGCCAATATCTATTGTGGGTAACCACTTTGTGTGAGGCAAGGGAACATCAAGTTGTGGGCCAATTTGATAAGTAATGATCCTTGACTTTCTAGGATAGATATTGCTTGAAGTGTCTTCGATTGTGTAATACCAGTGTTAACATTCTTGAACATTCAAACAATCTGTAGTATTCATAGGGTGTTTTTCTATTTTGATATCACAAGTGTTTGTGTTGGCAAGGTTGCTTTTGCCCTTGTTTCAAGTGCTTGGAGACATGTTTGATCCCATACTGTTTGCAAACATGTCCATTTACTATTGTCACTATGATTGAACTTGAAAAATCAACCCTCAAACTGAAAATTTTGAACAAACAGGCCTTAAAACTGAAATTTTGCACTTCACTGGTCAAAAGTCATACAATTCTGCAATAGTGTCGCACTCCGTTCTAAGAAATATCATGTGATAGTTCATCCCTGAACCACTATTGCACCACTTGCCTGGAAACTATCACACTGGTAGCCTGGAAACTATCGCCTGGCTTAAGGTGAAGTGTCGCTTGGTCTTAAAGTGTCACCTTGATTGCCTGGAAAGTGTCACCTGAGAATTTTCTATTGCATACCCGATTTTAGTCATCTTCCAATTGCTTTTAGTTGACTAGGTCTTTAGGTAGGTAATTTATCCTACCATTGGGAACCTATCTATACTCTGAATTTCTATTTTTAGCCCTCTAGGGGTAGTTTCATTTGGTTTACAAAGTCACCTTGGGAAGAATTGCCAAGTTAGAAGATTATTCTTGTTGAGAAAATACATCTCTAGAGTTGTTAGTAACATTCTTGGAGAATTCTAGTATTCTTTTTTTCCAAATCATTTCCATTCAAATTCAATTTTAATTATACAATTTGGCTAAGTCCATCCTCCTAGTTCAAACATGCAAGGATATTGATCCTCTGATTTAAGCACCTCTTTGATAGTGTTGGTAACACCTTTTGCAAATTCTATCTTACTATCTCTTTTTGGACATTAGAGAACTTTAATTATCCTAGTTTGGTGTTGACACTTTGAGAGGTCACCTTATCATCAAGAATTCTTTTCTTTCATGTCAGTTACAACAAGGTACCAAGTGAATAAAGGAAAATGACCCCCGGCTATCTTTAATCAGTTACCCTTAGTTAAGACTCATCAACAGCGAAAGGGAAAATAACCCCTTTTTTATCAATCCCCTAAGAGTGAATCTGAGGTTTGTTCTAACCCAAAGGGTAATCCTAGTGAAGTGAATACCTCTTTAGTACCTTTTTCATCAAATATGGACATGAGTTACACCTTCACTAGACAACAAAGAGAAGCAATGAATCAGACTCTTGATGACATTTTCCAACGACATAGAGGTAACATGATGTCTGCTGGGTCTGCGTATGATAGTCCACCTGGATCACCTCCTATCAACAAGGTATCTAGATGCTCACCAACAAGCTGAGAGACATTACAGACAAACTCACTCAGATTCAGGGTCACGACACGAAGACTAGAACAACAAGTCTAGTGACAACCACATCAATGCAGCCAATGCATTCAGACATTCAAGACAACCTTCTCCACTTAAAGATACCTCTTGGTATGCAAGTACGAGATTGAAAAGTATTGAAAGAGAAAAGCAGGCCTACTTAGATGAACAAGCTGCTAAGAAAGAAAAGTTCAAACGATTGGAAGATGAGGAACGAGCCTTGTTGGAAATCAAGAGAAGAGCCACCCAAGAAGAACAAGATAGGCTCTTGTCACAACAACTCCATAATCAATATAACAGGAGGGGCACCAAAAGTGGGACCAACTCACCCCCATCTACCCCCTCACCAAGTCCTAGGAGAAGGTCAAGGACACCATCAAGATCACCTAGTCCTAGAGGAAGAAGGAATTCTTAGTATGACCATCATAGGAGACAATCACCTCCTAGACTTTCAAGACAACCCTCCCAACGAGCTTGTCATAGCTCTCAACATGGAGGAAGCAATGCCAACTTTGACACTATTGATTTTATGACAATGCAACAAGAACCATCCTTCCAACAATATGTGGAGAAGTATGTGGAACAAAATAAGGATCAGTTCTTGGAAAGTCTAATCAATAAAGGTGCAAAAGTCTCATACAACTTTGATGTGGACCAAAAGATCAAGAAGCAAAACCCCTTAACTGATGAGGTGATTAAGTAGATGCAAAAGACTATAGAAAAAATGATGGCTCCAAAGAATACCTTCACCTTGGACTCCATATGTCCCAATCCCATTGACAAGAGTGTGGTTATGGTAGATTTTCCTAGAAAGGTTGAAATCCCCACATATGACAAATATGATGGTAGTGGTGACCCCCATGACCATGTACGACAGTTCTATATCATGAGCTTTTCATTTCATCATGAGGATTCCTACCTTATGAGATTATTCCCAAGGAGCCTTAAAGGCCAAGCTATGGAGTGGTTTACTAACCTTACCCCTCTTGTTAAAACATTCAAAGAACTTGTCCAAAGGTTTGTGCAACACTTTGCATATTTTCTATCAAGGTCGGTCACCATGCTTGATTTGTGCAAGCTAAAAAAAAATCAAGGGGAACCCTTTGTGACATTTTTACAAAGGTGGAGATGCTTATGCTCCAAATATTCTAGGACCATCATTGAGGAAGAAATGATTGATATAATTGTGAACAATCTAGTGCCAGAATTAAGCTACGAAGTTAGAAAGATGGTCTTTAATTCTTTTGACGTTATGGTAGAAACTACATGTCGCATCGAGGATGTTCTAAAAGAACAAGGTATTTTGGCCAAACAAAGTAACAACAACAATGGCCAAAATAATAACCACAATAATAAGGATAAGAAGAACTCATATTGGAACAAAAATAGGCAAGTGGTCAATGACGGAGTTGTTAACTCTCCACAACCTAAGGAACAAGGAGTTCTTAATCTATCTAATGTAGTTCAAGCTATGAAGCTGCAGACATCCTCAGATCAATAAGAGCACAAGACCAAGTATCAAGATAAACCTAAGTCAGGAAAGAGGCAATTCACTAAGCTTGGAGACTCTTATGCAGATATTTTTAAGACCTTAATTGCTCATAATTTGGCACAACCTTAGGATCCTACAAAGGTTCGCATACCAGATCCTAAGCCACATTGGTGGAATGAGAAAGCCTACTGCATATACCACAACGGCATTGGACATGACATTGAAAATTGTTTTAAACTTAAACATCTTGTTCAAGACCTTATTGAGAATGGGATATTACAAGTTGATGGGTTGACCAAAAATGCAAACCACAAGGCCTTTAAGGATCCCTTGCCTAAGTATGAGAAGGGGGAGACTTCTAAAAACAAGAATAGCAAGGTAGCAGTTAATTATACCTACACGTCTGCGGAGAATGTCATCAATATCCTGGAAGTTGTGGACAATGATGTCAACATGATAAGGGGGAAAGATCCCTATGGACATGATGTGAACTCACCTCCAATATCTAATGAAGGACCCATTATTGTGCTTAGAGGTCCTCACTCATGAAGGGAATCTCAACCTCTTAATGTTGTCACTAGGAGTCAGTCCCAAGGTCCTATCATCATTAGAGGTCCTAATTCTAGCAAACCCAAACAACTAATGTCCAAAAGTGTTCCTACCAAGTCTGTAGTTGGTCCTGATATGAGTTAAAACCTTGTTGATCAGTTATAGTGAATGCCAGCGCATATTTCCATTGTTGAGCTCTTAGAATTATCTCCTAGACACAAGTGTATCCTTGAGGATGCCTTGCGAGCAGCCAATGTTCCTAATGACATAGATATCGATCAATTCCAGAACATGGTCAATCACCTTGCTATCCCTCATTACCTCACTTTTTTAGAAGAGGACAATAAAGCATTAAGCCATCCACACAATTTGGCCCTTCATATCGCGGTCATGATTCACAAAACTTGTGTTAGGCGCGTGTTGATAAATGGGGGTGTTGGGCTTAATATTTGCTCTTTGAGTCTGTTGAAAGCTTTGGGATATTCTAAGCAAGTAATTGACACTAGGAAGAAGATCACAATTAAAGCCTATGATGAAGTAGAGCGAAGCTCTAAGGGATTGGTTGTTCTTCCTATTAGGATTGGTCATATGGAAAAGGACATTTTGTTCTAGATTGTTGATGCCAAACCTTTGGCATATAATATCTTGTTGGGTAGGCCATGGATTCATGACATGCAATTGGTGTCATCTACCTACCACCAATGTGTTAAGTTCCCTTACAATGGAGTTGAAGTATGCATACCAGAGGATAGCACATTATTTGTTAATGCAATTTCAGCTGGCTCTCATGTCCCTTTGAATAGAGAGGCTGATAATTTTGATGTTGCTCTTGAGTAGTTTAAGAGTAAGTTTAAGTCCATAGACCTTGGCATGGGAGACTACCAATTGGATTCCTTCACCAAGATGCCAATTTCACCTCGGTCTTATGGAAAACATTCACCTAAGAGGACACCTTCATCCTCAGCTATGATCTTTTTTGGAAGGTTTGTAGAGTCCTCAGTACCTATTCATGAGGAGAAAGAGGAGGTAGCCATTAGAGATTGGATTTATAGAGAAGAGAAGTATCAACACAACAAGAATTTTGCACCATCTCCTAAAGCTTATGGGAGAAGGTATACTTTGGTTAAAAACATGGGCTATCCAGGTCATGGTCCTCTTAGTCATAGGTTAGATACCAAGGCTAAACCCCTCAACCATTCTCTTTTTGGTCCTAGGACTAAGTCAACAGTTGGCCTAGGCTTTGATAATGGAAAGAAGAAAAGTGTCCCTATCCCAACTACAATGAATAGTGACAGTGACTCAGATTATACATCCAATCTCCAAAACTAGCAAGCCATGATTGATGATTGGGTGCCTTCTACAAATCTCCTTTGGGGGGATTCAGAGGATTTCACAACTGTAAGCACAAACACAAATGCTAGAGAAGGGGATACCCTTCACAATCTTGAGGCTTCTACATCAAGATACCCCAACAAAGATTCAAAAATAGATTCACATGAGTTTGAGTGGGACTCTCTTTCAGATGAAAGAGTTGATTTGGACATGGATGCTATCCATATTTATAGTACTCAACCCAATGTGACCAATGAGCCTAGTGTAGGACTAGAGGATTGGACTCCTTGAATTGCCTTAGTGGATGACACTTTTTTTGGTAAGACGAATCCTAATTCGAGTATCTTAGAAGGAGACTTGATATATCCTAACTGTACGATCACCAGAGATAATGCTTTTCATATCAATAATATTGAACCAGTCATTGACCTACCCCTTGTTCATTTCCACCTAATTAATTGGTCTCAATGTCACCAAGAGCCTCAACTCCTAAACTTTCAGAATGACTACAAGATAGCCTGCTACTTGAATGCTCTTGAACCCATAGTCTCTTCCACCAGTGAACCTACAACAAGTATGATGGAGCTAGATATTAAGTACCTCAATCAAAAATTAAAAGAAAAAGAAAAAAAGATAAATGGTTTTGATGGTGAAAACCACTTTGTGGTGGTGTCAGAACCCAAAATAGTAAAAATAAATGACGTATCCAAAGGTGAAAACCTCTTTGAGGTGCCTAAGGATGGGGTACTTAATAACCTGCCGAGTTATTTCCAAGATAGGTCATCAGTTCTTATTGAGCCTACACAACCAGTAAATTTGAATACAGAGGAGGCTCCACAAGTGATACACCTAGCTCAGTCTCTGTTAGTGCAAGAAAAAGAGGCATACACAAAGTTCTTACAAAGGAAGAAAATCAATTTTGCTTGGACATATTCAGACATGCCAGGGCTTGACACTAATCTCATTATGCATCACTTATCTATAGCTCTAGGAATTAAACCAGTAAAATAGAAGTTGAGGAAAATGCATCCTCACATAGCTCTCCTTGTTAAGGCTGAATTAGAAAACCTCTTAGGAGTAGGATTTATTAGAGCTATTGACTATGCTGAGTGGATCTCAAATATTGTTCCAGTTTCAAAGTATGATGAGTCCATTCGCGTCTGCACAGACTTCAAAGATCTCAACAAAGCTTTCCCAAAGGATGACTTTCCACTCCCTAACATAGACATGATAGTGGATATGACTGCGGGCTATGAGATATACTCTTTAATGGATGGTTTTTCCAGTGATAACCAAATAAAAATAGTGCCTGAGGATCAAGAAAAGATAGCCTTCACATGTGCATGGGGAACATATTGTTGGAACGTCATACCATTTGGATTAAAAAATGTAGCAGCCACATACCAAAGAGCTATGACCACAATATTTCATGATATGATGCATAAAAACATGGAAGATTATGTGGATGATACCTTGGCCAAGTCTAAGCAAAGGGATACACACCTAGAAGATTTGGAAGTAATTCTAGATTGAATGGAGCAGTTTCAGCTAAGATTGAATCCAAAAAAGTGTGCATTTGGGGTTACCTCAGGTAAACTTCTAGGATTTATAATTTTAGCCAAAGGAATAGAGGTGGATCCTGAAAAGGTTCAAGCTATATTAGATATGCCATCTCCTAAGAACATTAGTCAGATGAGAAGTCTTCAAGGATGACTCCAATCCATATAGAGGTTTATTTCATAGCTTGTCAATAAAGCACAACCATCCAATAAGACATTGCATAAGGGAGCCACATGTGTTTGGAATGAGGATTTCCAAAAGAGCCTAGATCAAATAAAACAATACTTGGCTAATCCTCCAATTTTAATGCCTCCTATCCCAAGAAAACCATTAATTTTGTAGATCTCAGTGACATAATCTTCCTTGGGGGCATTATTGGCTCAACTTGATGATACTGGGAAGGAAAGAGCCATCTACTACATTAGTCGTACTCTAGTATCTTATGAGATCAATTATAATAGTATCAAAAAGTCTTGTCTTGCGGTAGTGTTTTCTTCCCAAAAGTTGCGACACTACATGCTTGCTCATACTATACATCTTGTTGCAAAAATTGATCCTCTTAAGTATTTGCTTGGTAAGGCTGCTCTCATGGGTAGGCTTGCTAAGTGGATGATGGTTTTGTTAGAATTTGACATAGAGTACATTGAGCGTAAGGCTATAAAAGGGAAAGCTATTGCAGATCAACTTGCTGATTTCCCAGTCAAGGATAGCATGCCTATTCAAGTGGAATTCCCAGATGAGCATATAATGTACATGACCACACGTACTTGGAAAATGTTCTTTGATGGTTCAAATATGCAAAGTGGATCAGGAGCTAGAGTATTGTTTATTTCTCCTCATGGGAACACCATACATAAGTCTTAAAAACTTTTGTTACCATGCACAAATAATATTGCAGAATATGAGGCTCTAACCAATGGACTTAAGATGGCTATAGAGTGGAATATAATAGAGCTACATGTCTTTGGGGATTCGCAATTGATTATCAACCAAGTAAATGAAGAGTACCAAACTAAGGATGATAAGCTGATACCTTACAAAAAGATGGTTGATTCATTATGACGTTACTTCACGTTTGTGACATTTCAATAGATCCCTAGAGTAGAAAACAAGGCTACAGATGCTATGGCTACACTAGCTTCACTCCTTCAGTTGGAACAACACGAATCAAGATTTGAATTCCTGGTGGAAGAGCTACACCATCCCATCTTTGACTCCTCTAAAAGCCACATCATTTGTACCCTGGTCACTCATGAGTCTTCCCGTTATGGTGCTATCTATTCATATCTTTGTGATGGCATCATCCCTAAAACATTCAATCATTCTGAATGAAGAAATCTAATCCACAATGCCTCTCACCACACCCTTATCTCTGGTGATCTATATAGGAGGGGTTTAGATGGGACACTTCTTAGGTGCTTGGAAAAGGAGGAATCTGACCAAGAGTTAGCCGACATCCATGATGGCATTTGTGGTGGACATTCCAACAGTCTTGGCATGGCCCAAAGGTTACTTAGGGCAGGGTATTATTGGCCCACGATGCAGATAGATGCAGTAGCCTTTGCTAAGTCTTGTGAAAAGTGTCAGAAACATGGAAACCTGATTCAGGTAGGGAGCTTATTCCTTCTATTTCTCATTGGCCATTTCAGCGCTGGGCCTTTGATCTCATTGGGAAAATTCATCCCAACTCATCAGGTGGACACAAATTTATTATTACAACTACTGATTATTTCACAAAATGGGTGGAAGCTGTCCCACTTTCTATTGCCTCAGGCAAGATAGTTTCATTGTTTATTCTGAATCATATCATTTGTCGGTTTAGAGTGCTTTATGAGATTATCACTAACAATGGAGGTCAATTTAAGAACAAGGACCTAAAGAACCTTTGCAAAAAGTTTAAAATCAAACAACATTGGTCCTCCATTTTCTTTCCACAAGGAAATGGACAAGCAGAAGCCTCTAATAAAACCATTCTTAAGATTCTTCATAGGACAGTGCACAAGAATGGTAGGGATTAGCACTTGCAAATCAATCCAGCATTATGGGCTTACAGGACAAGCATTCGCACACCTACAGGGGCTACTCCTTTTGCCCTTACCTATGGCACCGAAGCCGTATTACCTTTAGAAGTAGAGATCCCTTCACTTAGAGTCTCTCTCAAAGGTTTGGTAACAGATGAAGATCATCGTGCCATGAGGTTACAGGAATTAGAACTTCTAGATGAGAAGCACAAGGCTTCATTTGATCATATGAGAGTGTATCAAAAGTGTATGTCCAAGGCATTCAACAAGAAGGTTCACCCTAGAGAGTTTCAAGTAGGTAATCTTGTTTTGTGAGAGAATCCTAAGAACCAACAGAACAGAGAAAAAAAGGGCAAGTTCAAACCTAATTGGCTTGGACCATATGTTATCATAGCTGCTTTTGGGATAGGTGCTTACTTGTTATCTGATGAGGATGGAGAACAGCTCCCTGATCCCATCAATGTTTTGCACTTAAAGAAGTTCTATCCTTGATGTCCGTTCTGTCTGGGGGCATCCTTTGTACATATTTTATGATCCTTAAAAAATAACAAAAACAATTCAAATATGATGTTGAAAAAAATCCTAAAAAGCATATAAAGTCTTGAAAAAATACAAAAAAATAAAAAAATTCAAAAAATTCAAAAAAATAGAAAAAATGCCTTGGTGAAAACTTGGAAACAGGCACCTTGGTAGCAAAAATCCAAAAAAATGAAAAAATGAAAATAGATTCCAAGTGGTGAAAACCTGGCAACAAGCGCTACTTGAGGCCTTTGCACCCCTATCTCTTAGCATACGTCCTTGACACTTAGCCACTCTCCATCATGCCTTGACCTTATTTGACTTGGTCTGGAATTGGTCTTTGTCTTTGTCTAGGGGGCATAACTATTAGCATAGGTTCTTTAGGTGTGTTTGTCTCTTGGGGCATTTCACAACAGGTGTTTTTCAACACCACGCCAAATAGTGTTTTTCAACACTACCTTGCGTCGAGTGTTTCTTAAAACACTTATCAGATGTCTTAACCAATAGTCTCAGTATGATATGGTATCTCATTGGCAGATGTGATACTCAAAGTTTGACTCTATGACCAACACACACACACTTAAACAATCAACTCGATTGAGGTATGTTGACTTTATTTTTCTTTGTGTGCTGTCTATGAGGATTTCTTTGATGAGTGGTCTCTCCTTGAGAAGTTTTCGATGATCCATAGCTAGAAGACTGAGGGTATGAGAACATGTTTTATTTCTTTATCTGCTTGTGGGTATATTTTGTTGATCCTAACTGTCATGAGCATTTATGCTGGTCTTACTTGATAGTAGGGATTGACAAGATATTATCCTTGACTATTTTATGTGAGTGCATGCTTATAGCTATCTTGACTTTTCATATGTCTTGATACAAGCATAATCTCGCCATAAAAAACTTAGGTGATCTCGCTGTATTAGTCATCTTGACCTACATGTCTTTGATGCCTAGGTGGGATTCCCACATTTCTATCTAATATAGATCATATCCAAATTCACATAGTTATGCTAGTGTGCATTGTATGATCTTACGATGCTACCAACAATGCTCGATGATGATTATTAGATGTCTATTAGCATTGTGACCTTGCAAGTCAACCACTTTCATAGTAGCTTGCATTCTTAGGTTCATGTTAGATTAGTTTTGCATCTTGCATATGGAGAGAGCTCTCCTTTCATCTTTTGTGGACTTGTCGGTCAACTGCGCTCATCTTTTTCTTCTTCTCAATCATGTCTTTCACTTCTTGTTTTTCAAATCCTTTTCTATTCCTATAGCCTTTTGACTTTTTGACCTAATTTTCAAAACACCCCAGAATTGCGTGAAAATTGCACCTCTAGCAAATTTCGATGTCCTGGATCCATTTTCAGACTCAAAATTGAAATCTAAGTTAATCTTTATAGCCAAAATTACATTTCAAATTTTCCCTTCCTTTTGTGTAGTTGACTGACCTTTTGAGGCATAATTCTTCGATCTTTGATGGAATTTCTTCATTTTTCATGTCTTTCAAACTTCTAGTCTTCCATTCACCCCATTTCTTTTTCTATGTCATCACTAGGGCATGTTTTCACTACCTAATGGTTATCCTATTATCATTTATCTTCGATTATGGTTTGATCATCTTTTATCAATTTGTTGTCTCTCTTCTACTTGATTTCAATTTTGATTCCGATTCCGAGGGGGCAGTACCTATTGGATTTAATCCTTGATTTTCTTGATTCAGCTATCTTTTTATGAGCTTTTTCTTAGCTTGAGATTTTATCTCTTATTTTGGATGTGATCCCAAAATGAACTCATGTCCAGAATCTTTTGTTTATTTTTGTCTGGGCGTGTTCCCAAAATGAACACATGTCTGAGTTGTTTTGTGATCCCAAAATGAACTCACATTTCAATTCTTCTTTGGCCACATGTGTTCCCAGAATGATCACACATTACCCAAAGAGAGGCAAATGTATGCACCCTAAAATGGTCGCCTAGACTTTGGGCCCCCATTCAACAATTTATCAAATCCCTGAATCAATATTTTCAAAAATCAACATTTTCAATTATATCAATTTCCTTGATCAAATCCTTTTTATCATTTTTTATTATTTGCCTTGGGCTAACCATTTTATCCTAAGTCTTTATTTAATTAAAAGGAATATTTCCTCCCCTTTTATTAAATAAAAAGCCCCCACCTTTTCCTCTTATCCTAAGTTGCACAAATAAAGCATTATTCTTATTTTATAAAAAGGGAAAAAGCACTTTTTGTCTCATATGGACACAAAAGTCAACTCCTATTTTTCCATTGGAGGATACTTGTCCACAAGGATCAAGCTTCTTTTTTTTCTCCACCGTTGATTAAGTCTTTTGCCTCTTAATCTCCATAGTCCATTCCTTTTCATTTCTTATAAAAGGAGAGCTCTCTTCCTCATTTGAGGTCAATTGTTTTATGCTAATGTTATGCTGCAGGTTTTCTAGGTGCGTTTGGAGCTTTTGAAGATTTGGAGCATTCTTGGATCTCATAGTTGCATGCTTTCATAGTTTCATTCTTGCATTCTAGTTTCACTATCATGGCATTCTTTGCTTAGTTTCTTTTATGCAATAGATTAATCTCACATAGTCTAAATAGGAAGGATTTGTAATACTTGTACTTTCCTTTTCATACCATAGCTTGTTCTTCCATTTCTATAGACTAGCTTACATCCTCATTCTTAGCTTACTTGCATTGCATTTCATTTGATTCTTTGGAGATATTGGCACTCTTTCCCTTGTCTTCAATCTTGAATCTCTCATTGTGTGGTTGACTAGCAAGGTCATGAGTTTATAGCTCTAGCTGAGAGAAATTTTACAAATCTTGCAACTCCATGCATAGAGAGCTCTAGGTCGCTATTGAAGGTTTCTCTTTCATGGATTTCCTTTGATGTAATGACTTAGAGAAGTGCACTACTTTTGTGTGTACAATGGATAGATATATAATAATCACGCATCTATGTGTATACCTCATGTATAATTATTTATGAAAATGATACTACATTACTTAAGGGTGAATATAATGAGCCAAAAACTATCTAAGATATATCAAAGAAACTGCAATATACTCTTCACATCTAATTATGATATATGTCATGATCCTATCCCACCCTATGTAGAAAGATAACATAGCATAGACTATTGGAGTGTAATTCATTTATAAGATGTCACTATATTCCTTCATTTCCCATGTGTGTGTGTGTGCACATATTTTTATAAGAAATAACACATTGATACAGTAATTTTAAAATAGAAAACAATCTCTTCACAATTATAAATCCCCTTTCACTTGGGGAAGAGCATCGGGAGCAGAGCATGTTCTTATAGTCATGCACCCAACACCCTAATTACTAATTCTAAAGGAAAAAAAAAATGATAACTTAAAGCCCATTAATAAGTTTCACATGTACCACCAATAATTGATCATTTTTTATCTTTTTTGGTTCATAATTGGCCCATTTGTGCACCACTCCTGGGTCATTTCTGCACAAATATTAGAACATTTGTCCATAAGTATTGACAATTTTGAGTGTGTGATTATATAGGTATCTTTAAGTAGGTATCGATAAACACTTTGAAAAGACCACTTTTTGACCCTTAGACACTCAATGAACTCTACAAGGAGTTTCATTAATACCTATAGCCAATTGATATGTTTTAAGCAACTAAGTTACATATAAGACAACCAAAAAAATTGTTGAAATATGTATATTTTATGCTCTGCAAGTACCCAAAGTTGGCTATAATGACTAGTGATATGCTTCACCTATACAAAGAAAGGATTTCCATGAATTTTCTTTACAATGGTATTTAATTTTCTATAGACTCTTTCTCCCTCTCTTCATTTTATAGTGTATTGGAGAGAGATTACACTTCAATATTTTTTTTTGTCATATTAATCAAAAGAAGTTAGGTTTCACCTTTATTATGATAGGACCTTATATTGATTTTTTATAATTGAATATTAGTAGTTGATCTTAGAATAAAATACTTTAAACATGATATCAAATTATGCTCCCAAAGCCAATATTGGTATGGTGTATGGTTAAGTTGTAGTGTTGTTGCTTTTGCCATCAAAGTTCAAGGTTCAAATCTTATTGGGGTAGAATTTATGAAGATTAAATTAGAGATGACATCCTCCATTTGTGACCTTGGTGGTTAAAAAAATTAAAATGATTCCATTTTTTAATGTTAGCTGAGATAGAAAATAAGCCCCAAAATAAGGCGAGAGTCATACTTGTGCACTAAGTCATGTTTTGTTGGTGCATTAATGTGACATCACATGATTGGTTTCTTTTTAGATCCAAGGAATACATTTTATTCAATAATGGATAGTTATAATCACCACTAACAACTTTTAAGTCCAATTGTTGGTACAATCTTATAAAAAATATTGCACATTTAACCAAATATTGCCACAATTATTAGTCCACACTAAACTAATAGATCCTTTCCGTTAGTTCTCCTTAACAAACTACAAATACACTTTCAATATTTTATAATCAACTTTAACACAAACATAAGTATCTTCAACCCAAAACTTCTTTTCTTTATTTGCAATGCAAAATACAGGTTAAGAAGGGTGTGGCAAGGCTTCATTTTTAACTAAAAATAATTCAACTTAAGTAATAATAAAAGAAAAAAATGAAGATGCGACAATGTACATATCTTTGTGGAACATTTACAGGAGCAATTTTCTAAAATTTAAAAATAATTCCAAAAACTATGAAAATGGGTGACTGTACTGTAGTGGTAATAACCTACTTCTTGTGTTGCTTCACAAAGCTCCACAAAATATTGTCAAACTTCATAGTAGAATTTAACCTCAAAACTAAATCAAAATATGGTGCCTTGAAAGCGAAGACCAAAAAACCCTGACTTGTACCAAAAATTTAATAATATAATCAGTGGTGAGGCCAGAGGAAGGCTCCCATGGTGAAATTTCATTTGTAATGAAGATCACTTGTAACAACCATTCCATACTCTTGAAGCAGGATATCGAGCCTCCATTCGGGCATGGATTCGTAATCAGCCTTCAAACTTCGAATACCTTGGGTAATTCAAATGCATCTGAAAAACACAGTCTCCTCCATATGACCATGCCCTTGCCCTGCGCTCGCTCCCACAATAATTGGCCTCTACTAACACTGCACTTTTTTCCCACCCCAATTTCTTTAGAATATTTTCAAGTGAATTCACTCGGTGGATTAGACTACAAATGCCTTTCCCCTCCTACTGAGCCTCAACTTCCATGCCTGCCATATTAATATTATTTCTGGTTTGAAACCCTTGAAATGCCTTTCACAGTTGTGAGAGTGGAAGAAAGGGGGAATTGAAATGATATAAGGAGAAAGTGTGGGGAGCAAGCCACAAGTAATGTAATTAAATTACACATGACAACGGAGCGCAAAAGCTGGGCATATATTCTTCCAACGGTTATGGAATTTCCAAAGTATCCCTACTATTTCCTCCATCCACGTGGCATCTGAGTTGTTGAGAATTGTAAATGCTAATGACCGTCTGTTACCAAGTTTTGGAAGGAATTTATATCATGCGAGGAATTCATGAGGAGCCTTATGTGTTCCATAAGTTAGTTTTGTACCACACGATGCTTCATTTTGGGGTTTGTAAAATGGAATATTCTGGAATCACTTGTGAACAAAATTTGTTTCCTACTGGTTATGTTTGATTTATGATGGAAGAATCTAGTTAATATTAACTCATGTTGTTAAAAAGACAATTTCCTTGATCAAAGTGTGAGGCATGATGAAAAGAAAAAAAGGTGCACAAGGATTTGAGCTCTGCTAGGGTTTCATGTGTACGGCTCTCTGTCTATGCTTTTTTTTTAGTTTCCCACTTGTCACACTGCATTTACTGTGGGATTTTTTCATTAGAGTTAGTTTTATAATGGCTTCGGCCAACCTTGGCCCAACAATTGATGCTGGTGCTCAAGTTGATGTTGCGGAAAGCCACGACGCCTCCTCTAAACAAATGCCCTCGCAAGTTCATTTTGAAGGTCTTTCACAAGGTAACCCTGATATTGTTATTAACATGCAAGAATTTGATGTTGCTTGTGAATGGTTAGAGAAACATACCTTGATAGGGTATTTTGTGGGTCACACTCCTCTTGAAAGTATTCTCAAAGAGTGGGTAAACAAGATTTGGACTCCTCAGGGAATTCACCTTGAAGGTGTTCAAAACCTTACTAAAGGTTTTTTTATGTTACTTTTTGCTAACCCTTCTCAAGCAGATGCAGTTTTTAGCCATGGTCCCTAGACGGTTAGGTCCTCTTTGCTTGTGTTTCAGAGGTGGTCTCGAGACTTCACTATCTTGGACGACAAGAAACTTAGGGTTATCATCTGGGTTGAGTTCCCTGGTCTCCCATTGCCATGCTGGCCATTTATTGAGTCCATTGCCAAACCCTTGGCAAAGTTATTGTCATGGAACATGGCAAGTTTTTTAATGCCCGCCCTCAGAAGCGTGTCTGTGTTGAGGTTGACCTTTCTAGGGACCTCAAAGACTCTATTGAGATACAGGCCGGTTCCCTCACCTTTTCTCAGAAGGTGCTTTATTTAAACCTACCAAACACCTGCTATAGGTGTCAGTCGGTGATGCATAACATCAAGGATTGTTCTTTGGCTACCCCTCGGGTCAAGCCGCCGCTAAAGGAAACACCCACTAAACATACAAAGGCTGGGAAAAAGGAGGAATGGACCATAGTTATGCGGAAAGGAAAGAATGCCCTAGTTTCTAAGTAGGCTCAAGCCACTTCCACAACTGCTTTGCCATCGGTTCCTCCTGCTGGAGAGAACCCTCCTACTGTCGAAGCACCACCGATTGCTCTGCTTATTTCACACCCTTCTCCTCAGGGGAAAGCTCCAGCTACTGGTCTACCACCCCAAGGGTGGTGCCCACTCTGTAATTTGTTTCATTTGTTTCTTCACAGACTTTGCGTCGGTCTCACAACCCTGCTAGTCATGCGGAAGACTCAGATGAAAAATGACGGTTTATCTCCTCTTGAGATTTACCCACCAGTTTTGGTACAATTCCAACTTTCTTGCAGAATAGTTTCTCCTCTCTTGAGGACGAGGAAAGCATGCAAGAGTTTTCATGAATTTTTTGTCTTGGAATGTGCAAGCTCTAACTAACCTCTCCAGAAAGTACTATGTTTGAGATACCCACCATAGACTTCGCAGTTTGGATGTGTTGTGTTTGTAGGAACTTAAAATCTTTGGTTTTTTGCTTACTTATGCCTGTCGCATCATCTGGCCAGATGACATTGTTTTTTCTTTTCAACATCAAGCTGGTAAGGGTGGTGTCATTACTATTATGTCACCTCACCTTCAATCTATTGTTATTGTGCATGGGTCTAACCCAATGCAGTGTTCACTTGGATCTTGATGTCATTCCATAGTCATTCCTTTGGCATTATTAATATTTATGCTCCCAATGATGTTGTGGAAAGATCTCAGTTTTGGTGTTGGTTAGCGGACAATTTGCCTCCAACAACTTGGGTGATGTGTGGGGACTTTAATATGGTTGAGTTGGCCTCTGACAAGGAAGGGATTTTTCTTTTTTGATGGAAAGCTGGAGAGAGAGAAGCTTGGTACTATATGCGCAATAAATTGGGCCTTTTTTATGCCAATGCTAACCGCCATCAATAGAGTGGGGTCTGGCACACTTGGTCTAATTTCAGAGCTGGTTTTGACAGCATATTTAAGAGATTAGATCGTGCTATGTTAACTACTCAATCTTTTTTCTCTTTTTCTGAAGATCAAGATTTGCCTATCATTCCTTTGCCAGATGTGACCTTGTCAGATCATTAACCCATCTTTTTTACCATTACGTGGCATTCTTCTGCTCGGCGGGCTGCTTGTATTCAATTCTTTCTCAACACATCTATGCTAATGCATGCTTCCACTATTTCTCACATTCTTCATATGTAGAATTTAGAGCCTCAACCCCACAACCACACTGGTTGGATCCAGTGGTGGAATGATGCTATCACCCGTATTGCCAGATTTCTTCGCATTTACGGCCATCAACTGGCTTGCTACAGGAAACATGCCTATGAAGCCAACACCAAAGCTCTTCACAATGCTTCAGATGCTCTTTCTCTAAATCCCTTTGATGTTGAGCTTCAACTTAAACTTGCTCAACTTTGCCATGAGAAACAAATTGCAGACAACTATGCTGCTCGGGGAGCTCAAATCAAAGCTTACCTCCACTGGTTGGAGGTGGGTGATAAAGCCTCTAAAGAGTTTTTTTTTCTCCCAGAGCCTGTCATACCAACTCTAGCATTCAAAAAATCAAACAAGGTCATGAAACCCTTTCAAAGCTTCCTACTATTCTCCAAGATTTTGTTCAACACTATGAAAAAGTGTTTTCTTCTCAGGGAAATTTTATTGCTCGGGATGAAGCTCTCAAGGCGTGTATTGTTGTTACTCCAAACCACCTAGCGGTTGAGCAATGTGCCTTCTATGAGAAACTTCTCACCATCATTGACCACAAAGAGGTTGTCTTTTCTATGGCTGATGACAAGTCCCCAGGGTGTGATGGTTTTCCCTGTGAATTCTACAAGCATTTGTGGGATGCTATAGGTCCTGACCTACATAAAGTTTATCTCGAAGCCTACCATAAAATTTTTTTGGGTGCTATTATCAATAAAGGGAATATCAAATTCATACCTAAAGTTGGTGACCCTGACGATATCTATAATTGGTGGCCCATCACCTTGTTGAATGTCTCCTACAAGATCATTGCTAAGGCTTTAGCACTTAAGATCAAACATCTCCTTTCACTGATTGTCCACCCTAAGCAAACTGGTTTCATTAAGTCCAGATATATCCTTGACAATATTATTGCTATCTAGGAAGGAATGGAATGGGCTCGTCAATCCAAGCAACCCACTTTGTTCCTCAAAATTGATTTTGGTAAAGCTTATGATCACATTGAGTGGCCTTTCATTCTTGTTATGTTGCAAGCTATTGGTTTTGGTCCCAATTTTATGCAATCTATGGAAATGCTTTTTGGTGATGCCTCTGCATGCATTACTATCAATGGGCCTCAATCCGATACCTTTGGTCTTTTCAGGTCCATTTGCCAGGGTTGCATGTTGGCTCCTATGTTATATGTGCTTGCTTTTGAAGGCTTTGGGTTCCTTCTTGCCAATTCTGTCTCTTCTAGATTAGTTCATGGCATTTCTCTTCCTTACACTTCTACTTGGCTTGTTAATGGTCACTTTTCTAATAATTCCTTTCTCACTCTCCTCGAGGATGAGGAAAATATTTCTAATGCCTTGCAATGCTTGGATACATTTTGTCAGGCCTCTAGGTCTTCTATTCAATGGCACAAGACGCTCTGCTATAGGCAATCTTTCCTGCCAACCCCTCCTTGGCTTGCTAGGTTTGATTGGAAATGGGTTCAACATGGGGAAATTGGCATTCCCTTTGCCTTTCATGGTTCTTCTATGGATTTATGGAATTTTGTGATTGCTAAGATTGAGAAGAAGCTTCAGTATTGGATCTCTAAGCCCCTTTCTCTTGCGGGGAAATTCTAGATTTTCTCTAAGATTCTGGCTGCTACTCATGTTTATTATTCTTCTTATTGGGCTCCCTGTAAAGCCTCAAACCACAAGCTGGAATGCCTTCTCAAAGACTTTCTTTGGGCTTTAGGAGCCGATGGTCATGGGTTCCTTAGACTGGCTTGGGAGTATTGTTGTCTCCCCAGAAACTCTGGTGGCCTTGGTCTCCTTTCCACTCAGAAGCAAGGGCTCACTCTTTATGCCAAGTGGATTATTCATGCTCTCACTGGTGATGAGGCCTAGAAAATCCTTGTTAGACATTGTATTTCTTCGAGCTACCCTATCCACAAGTGTACTTGGAAAGGTATTGGTCTCTAGACTCTTCTCATTATGAGGGAGCCTATTCAGATCCAGGGCACTTTCATCATTAAGATCATATGGAAATCCTGGGAAGTCATTAAGCCTTGGCTCCAGTGGGATGGTGATGGCATTCGCAATGGTATTTCTTTCAATAAATAGAACCTCTGGTGGTCTCTGTTGTTTTCCATTCAAGGCATTCCTCTAGCTAAGACTCAAGGGGCCAGTGCTCTGCATTTTTCAAATGTGGCATTCAGACTCCTAAGGACCTCTTCTCCATGGTCACTGTGAGCCTCCGCTCTTGGGATGATATGCAGGTTCAATACCATCTAGCTCACCCAGATCGTCAGACTTTTGATCTATTGGTGTCTGCCATTCCTGATCAATTGCTTCATAAGGTTGGTGTCCAATTTGTTCGACCTTGGTGGAAGGATTGGAAATGGTATCCTGCCACTCCTTTCAGTAACTACAAGCTGAGGTTGGGTTATAGAAGGTTGTCTCCTCATCTTCCCATGGTGGACATTCTCAACCAGAGATGCCATCTACGCTCTTCTATGTACCACTCGAGCTCTCTCTTCCAGACCATTTGGTCTGCCATTACAGAGCCCAAGATGGCTCTCTTTGCTTGGTGTTTACTCTTCCAATGGCTTCTAGTGGGGCCTAGGCTCAAACACCTAGGTGTTCATGACCCTCGATGTCCCTTTTGTGGTCACCCTAAAAATTTTTTGCACATCTTCTGGTTTTGTAGGAGAGCTCAATAGTATTGGTTGTGGATTCATGATTTTTTCAAACCCTTCAAGCTCGAGCCTTTCTCCTGGCATATGATTGTCCTAAAAAACTCTCCTAGGCTTCCTTCCAAGTTTACCTAGATTTGGCATACTTTCAGGATGGAGATTTTGTTCACTTTATGGAAAGATAGGAATGTTGTTCTCTTTTCTCAAAACTTTCTTGATACAAATGTTTCTCTGTATAATAAAGTTTGTATATGTAACAATGTAATGATGGAGATTCAGGTGCAAGCTAACAAAGTGGCTTTGGAGGTGGCTCACCTTCAGGAGTTTCCCAATCATTGGGGTAAGGCTCCTTGCATATTTTCTTGGGTTCCTCCTGATTCTATTTCTGCAGAAGGTATCCCACCTAGGGGTCATTGTCATGGGCGTAGCTCTTCGGCCTGCCACTCCCGTACTCAACGATCGTAGGCTCCCCGTCACCATTCTTCTGTGGTGGTGATGATGGTTGGTGGCACTGCTCAGCTTCTCTACCTCACCATACCTCTGGATGGTCTCTGGCTCCGGCTCAGTCTGCCCCTCCTGATGCTCATGGTTGTGATTGGCCTCTGGCCTCTTCCTCCAAGTTCCCTCACCTGGTTCTGGCTATTTCTCCCCCTCGTGTGGAGGAGAAAGATAAAAATGTTGAAGATGATGGTTGGTCGTTTCCTGACCCTCGTGTCAATCCCAATGATATTTGGGGTTCTGATGATAAAGATCCTCCTCCATCTACTGGCACTACTCTTGCAGTTTGATGGCTTTATGCTTTTTTTTTTTAATGAATAGTCTCTAGTTTTTATGATACTATTTCTGGCTTCTGCCGTGTGGACTCTTGCAGGGTGATTTTTATGTCCCTCGGCCCCTTTTCTGTGAATATGTAACTTTTATATTCAATTAATAGAAAAGGCACTATTCATAAAAAAAGACAATTGCCTTAATTCAATGATTTTAAAATTTTACTGATTGAATTTCAATTTAAGAATTCATGCCTAAACATTATGTTGATTTTAATTTTGATTTTCAAATTTATTTTTTTTTGGATGAATTGGGGCATTATTTTGATCTTCATAAATTTAATCTTTAAGGCATAACATAATTTGAGATATAAATATTTCAAAAGTTGAGGGTGTTTATGTTAACTTGATATCAATTAAGTATATTAGTAAACCAAATTACTAATATGTAAGTAGTTTAGATGATGATGTTGCAATTTTGACTCTTTTAATCTTATATTATTCAATATTAAATGCTTCCCTAATTTTCCAATTCCATTATGATGAAATGTTTAAGTGTATAATGAATGTCTTCAATACTACATGAGAAAGAGCAATATATTACATAAATATGTGTAAGAAGCTTACAATGTATGGTAGAAAATGATAAGGAAGTTTTAATTCAAATTTTAACTTTTAGGTTTGAAGGATCAATTCGCATGCTCCTTGACATTTCTCAAGGCACACAAAAGTGATCTGAAAGGAAAAATTGGTGATCTCATGGTAAAGAATGGATGTATTAAAATATGTACTAATAAGAATGGAGTAGGGACATGAGTACAACTAATGCATATTTGTAAGTAAGTATAGTAAGGTGAAATGTAGGTGGATAAGAATCTCGACATGAACTAAACTTATTACAAAATTATGTCATTTATTTATATGTTATTGTATTTTGAATTTATGATCAAAGTTAACACAAAACTAAATGGAGAATTGCACAGATGTGCTATTTTCATCATTACTTTTTTTTCCCATTTTTAATATGCTTACAAATATAATGTTAGCTTCTATTTCAAAGTATATAAACATTATTTCTCAACATAAAATGAAAGGTGTAGTGTAGTAAATTGTATCTCTATGCTCACACTCACCTTGGACCCCTAATTTAGTGTGTCTTTTTTCTAGATCATTCTAAGCCTACTTGGGCTCTATTCTAATATATAATTGAATTATAAAACTTGTAATTTAACTATCTTCAAATAATTTAAAATAAGAATGAAGAACATACAATTCATTTCATTGATGCATATAGAAATAGGTCACTTGGGATGAAAGTGGTCTCACTCATTGTTCCAAAAAACTCATGAATATATAATCCTTGAAGAAAAGGAGATAACAAGTGGAATCTGAGGAAAAAAGAAAGTATTGTATCAATTTTCCTATACTTTTGTGTATTCCTACATGTGCCTCATATAAATGCTTAAACTTTTGTTTCTCATATTTATTACTTTACAAGCCTTTTCATGACATTGAAAGGGATATTGGTCATAACAATGATTTAATTGTGTCAAACTAGGAGAACATCTTTTATAATCAATGAAATGTTCGATGAAGAATAGATAATGAAACTATTAAAAAAATCAGTGATTTTAAAAATGAATAAAGTGATATTTTAGAAGAAACTTATACACAAAATGAATGTGAAATTATATATAGACTTCATCATGGCTAAATAATGTAGATTTTTTAGAAAGATATGGACAAGAGAGATATAGATAAAAAGACACATTGATCCAGTGAACTTGAAGGTTAACAATATACAAATGAGGTTATTAATTTCATTGGCACCATAAAAAGTAGTGGTTGCCTCATTCATGATGACATACCACAATTTGTAAAGTATAAGACACTTAATAATAGATAGAGAAAATGGTTAATATTATCATTTCACACTATGAAACAAATCAAAATGAATATCATTTGTTCCTAATAATTCAAGGCACGGTGAGAACAAATAAATCACATGTGATAGGTGCTATAAATGATGTACTTAAGAATGCTTCTTCACCAAATTGATCTCCACTACTTCTACTTCCATATACCAGAGTTGCAACCTTTAATACGGGAGCATCAACTATTCAATCAAAATTAAGGATCTCGGTATGAGATTTTAAATAAATTGAGTTAATGAGACTAAAAAATTTCCAAGAGGAAATTGTGCATGTTAGATACATCCTAGTTGATGAAATGGTTTTTATTGATGGAAGGTTGATTGAGAGCATAGATTGTTGACTATGTTACTTAGCTTTTTCCTAAAAATACTCTTTGTAGGTATGTCTTTCACTTAAGTTATCAATCTTATATTTCATTAGACTTTAACAAATTTAATTCATACATAGTTCATTTTCATAATTATGATTGTACCATCCTAAAAATTTAGCACACATAATTGGATGCTTTATTAGGACCTATTAGACCCCATTATGGTGATGTTGAGGTTTCAATGCCCATTATGCTTGATCCTGGAAATTTGTTCTTCTTCTCCCCACATATTTTCACCTATCCTAACATCCTATTCAAGATCTATCTCATTCTCCAAGGTATAGGATGCCAATGTTGTCCTGTCCCCCAAGGATTGGGGCCCAAATTTAGACCAAATATGCATAATTTTGCATATTTAGACATATTATTGAAAAATTTTGTTAACTTGATATCAATTAAGTTTTTTAGTAAACCAAATTACTAATATGTAAGTGGTTTATATGATGAAAATGATGATGATGCACTTTTGACTCTATTAGTCTTATATTATTCAAAATTAAACACTCCCCTAATTTTCCAATTCCATCATGATGACATGTTTAAGTTGAGAGGAACCTCCAGCAACGCTATAATGAACATGCACGAAATAATAGAAATATAGAGCAAAGTAGAACTCAGAGTGAGTCTATTGATCACGGGCCACTTCGAGGGGGTAACCTCCTTTGAGCAAGCTCAATACAATAAACTCTTCAGTGCCAACAAAGGACTCAACACCCACTTGTATACTAAGTACGATCTAGAAAAGTAATACTACCTATGCATGTGGGATAATAAAATAAACTAACGGGATGACTTACAAAGCATATGCATCCAACAACACTACACTAATAGAATAAACAAAAGGAACACACAGGTTCCTAACATCCCCTCCCCCTCAGAAAAAAGCTTTGTCCTCAAAGCTTAAGGTGTGGAAATTGTTGTTGAATCTGAAGAAGGGGTTCCCATGTAGCATCCTCTGGTGGCCTACCATGCCACTGAATCAATACCTCAGAGATAGAGCGAGAGTGAAGCTGACGAGTACACTGGTCAAGGATTGCCTCAGGCTCCAAAATAATGGATCCTTCCTTATCCAATTCAGGTAGAGTAGTCTGTGCTTTGATGTTAGTGCCAAGAACTTGCTTGAGACAAGAAACATGAAATACTGGATGAATGCGAGAAGGAGGAAGTTCTAGTTTGTAAGCAACTGAACCAATCTTCTGCAGAACTTTATATGGCCCATAAAATTTGGGGGCCAACTTATGACGCCCTTTAAGCTTCAGGGAGGATTGCTTGTATGGTTGAAGACGAAGAAAAACCACATCCCCAACTTGAAAAGAGCGCTTAGAATGATGTTGATCTGCTTGCTGTTTCATGCGATTGCGGGCCATGTGAAGATTATCCTGTAAAGTGCGAAGAATCTGATCCCCGGTGCGAAGAACTATGTCAACTACCTGAACTGGTGAACTGCTAGGAGTGTAGGGAAGGAGTACTGGGGGTACCTGCCCATAAACTGCTTCATAGGGAGTCATTTTAGATGCCGTATGGTAAGAGGTATTGTACCACCATTCTGCAAGAGGAAGCCACTTGGCCCACTGATGTTGCTGTTCAGAAGTGAAGCAGCGAAGATAAGTTTCCAAATATTTGTTGACAATTTCGGTCTGACCATCAGTTTGTGGGTGATAACCCAAACTCATCTTCAGTTTGGTACCAACTTGCTGAAACAATGCTGTCCAAAAATGACTAGTAAAAGTTGCATCACGGTCAGAGACAATGGAAGAAGGGAGGCCATGTAGATGAAAGATCTGGTCCATGAAGATCTGTGCAACTGAGGAGGCAGTATAGGGGTGGCTGAGGGCACAAAAATGACTATATTTGGAGAGACGATCAACCACAACCAAAATCAATGTTTTGCCACCAAATTTAGGAAGCCCTTCGATGAAATCCATAGAAATATCAGTCCAAATCCGTGTAGGGATGGGCAAGGGTTCCAATAAACCAAGAGGGAGGGTCGTTTCACCCTTGTGGCGTTGGTAGGTATCACATTCAGCCACCATCTGTTGAATCATCTGTTTCATTCCTTTCCAAAAAAAATTCTGCCTTGCCCGCTCATAAGTCTTGAGAAACCCAGAATGTCCTGCCGAAGGAGAAGCATGGAGTTCATAAAAGATAGCCTGTTGCAAATCTAGATTTTGAGGAAGCACTAGACGCCCCTTATAGCAGAGAAA
The DNA here is from genome assembly GCA_027943335.1 of Chamaecyparis obtusa. NCBI lineage: Eukaryota > Viridiplantae > Streptophyta > Pinopsida > Cupressales > Cupressaceae > Chamaecyparis > Chamaecyparis obtusa. Next base: position 384,167 of record BSBK01003830.1, on the reverse strand, counting down.
AGCACCATCCCATGAATAATGTGGTACCATAGAAGGATTATTGGCCAATTGGTGAATGATCTGAGATAAAGAGGGGTCACTGACATAGCCCTGTTGAACAGATTCTAACCAATTTGGGATTGGCATAGAAATAGCTGAAAGTGAAGCTTGATCATCAAATGTGCAGGAAAGAGCATCAGCCACAATATTGTCCTTACCCTTCTTGTAGGTGATCTCATAATCATACCCCATGAGTTTGCTGACCCATTTCTATTGTGCAGGGGAGGATACTCGTTGTTCCAGGAAGTATTTCAAACTTTGGTGATCAGTCTTGATGCAAAAATGACTCCCAAAGAGGTATGGTCGCCACTTTTGTACAGCATGCAAAATAGCCATCATTTCTTTTTCATATGTAGATAAGGCTAGATTCTTACCAGAAAGAGCTTTGCTAGTGAATGCAATAGGATGGTCATCTTGAAGGAGAACAACACCCAGTCCATTACCGCAAGCATCACTCTCAATAGTAAAGGGCTTAGAAAAATTTGGCATAGCAAGAACAGGTGTACTACACATAGCTTGTTTCAGTTGTGCAAATGCATTCTCAGCAACCTAGGTCCAGGTAAAAGCATCCTTTTTTAACATAGTTGTCAATGGTGCTGCAATCTTCCCATAATTCTTGACAAACTTCCGGTAATAGCCAGTCAGACCCAAAAAACCTCGAAGGCTCTTGAAAGTTTGAGGATGCAGCCAATTTTTCATGGCATCTATTTTGGTAGGATCCACCTGAACCCCATGGTGTGCAACAATATGCCCAAGGTACTCCACTTCCTTTTGGCCAAACACACATTTTGACATTTTCGCACAGAGTTGATGATCAAAGAGAAGTTGCAGGATGAGTTCTAGATGATGGAGATGCTCAGCCCAAGTTTTGCTATAGATGAGAATATCATCAAAGAAGACCAGAATGAATTTTCTGAGGTAGGGCCGAAATATTTTATTCATCACTGCCTAAAATGTTGAAGGAGCATTAGTGAGGCCAAAGGGCATGACTAAAAATTCATAGTGACCATCATGTGTGCGGAAGGTTGTTTTAGGAATATCCTCCTCATTGACCCTAATTTGATGATACCCAGAACGAAGATCCAACTTTGAGAAAAAATGAGTGCCATGAAGCTCATCAAGAAGTTCATCAACAACTGGAATGGGAAACTTATCTTTTATGGTGATATTATTAAGGGCTCAAAAATCAATGCAAAGTCGCCAAGACCCATCTTTTTTGCGGACCAGTAGAACTGGAGATGAAAAAAAACTAGTACTAGGGCGAATAATACCTTGCTTCAGTAAATCACGAACAAGCATCTCAATTTCAGTCCTTTGATGAAAGGGGTAGCGGTAGGGCCTGATATTGGGTGGGATGCTACTAGGAAGGAGCTGAATACGGTGGTCCTCTGGGTGAGATGGTGGCAAGCCCGTAGGTTCAGCAAATACAGTGGAATACTTATCCAAAATTTGTTGTAGATCTGCAGGAGTACTAGAGACTGCTGATGGCTGCATTTGGATGGAATGGAGCTGAGCGATAACACCGTGTGAATTCTTCTTAAGAAGTTTTTCCATACGATGTGAACTGATGATGCTGAGAGACCCGGGTTGCAAGCTTGTCAAAGTGTGTTGTTGCCCACTGACTGAAAACTTCATCCAAAGTTCAGAAAAATCCCCAAAAATGGGACCAAGAGTGCGTAACCATTGGGCACCCAAAACCACATCACAACCCCCTAAGGGAAAGGCAAACATGTCAGAGCGTAGGGTATAATCTCTAATAGAGAGACGCACATTGCGACATTTCTCTTTGCAAGGTAAAGTGTCCCCATTAGCAATCATGACTTCAAAGTTAGAGCAGGGATGAACAAAGCAATCAACCCGTTTGGCTATGCTGGGGTCAATGAAGTTGTGAGTGCTACCAGAATCAATGAGGATAGTAAGAGGGACCTTCTTGAAGTAACCCCGAACCCGCATGGTTTGTGGGGTAGTGACTCCGGCCAAAGCATGGACAGATATCTCTGGTTGGGCTTCTGGTTCAACCTCTTCATCGACTGTTTCTTGAGCATCTTCATACTCTTCTTGTTCGGGTGGGGAATCCACATCCAAGAGATAGAGCTTTTGCTGCACACATCTATGGCCTCAGGACCATTTCTCATCACAATTATAGCAAAGCCCTTTTTCCCAACGGGCTCGTATCTCTGTTTCAGACAAGTGCTTGATAGGAGTAGTTTTGGGAGTTGGTGTGACCGGAGGATGTTGAGAGCCTGCATTTCGAAATGGAACAAAATTAGATCTGGATCGTTGTAAAGCATTGATCTTGTCCTCCGCTAATTTAGCCAACCCAAGGGCTTCCATCATAGTAGTGGGCCGAAATATTTTGACTTCAGATCGGAGTGCATCCTTCAAACCACTGATAAAACAACTATGAAAGAATTCATTAGACAATCCCTCTGTGTGATTAGCTAATTTTTCAAACTCTATTTGGTATTCTCACTGTGCCTGTTTGTCAAAGTTTAGTGAGTGCGCTTGTGAAGTCATCAAAATCACTAGGGCCAAAATGCTTCAAAAGAAGTGTACACAATTCTGTCCAGGTGGGATCATTGTTAGCCTTGATGTACCAATGGAACCATTGAAGAGCGTCATGCTCCAAATGAAAAGATGCAAGCGGAACTTTGTTGAAATCTGTAGTATTATGCAAACTGAAATACTGCTCTGCCCGGTAAATCCATCTAGTTGGATCAGCACCATCGAAGCGAGGAAAATCAAGCTTCGGTCCACAAAAAGGGCTAGAACTAGTGTCGGTAGAATGGCCTCGATTCAGGCTTGACTGTTGAAGAGTGAGACCGAGAAATTTTTCATCCATATCTTGAAGTCTGGTCTTGAGCGAGGCAAGTTCCTCCTCCATGATTTTTGCTCCGGTACGGGTGACAACCATAGAGCAGGGTTTTTTTTTTGTTTTTTTTTTGGAATGGGAAGAAAAAGAGAAATAGAAACTTTTTCAGTAAGGGCAAACTTGGAGTTGGGCAAAATGCAGATGGGTAATGAGGTTTCGAAGAGTGGATATGCGTTTTCTGATGAAAAGGAAAAAAGAAAAATGAGGGTTTCAGGGGTGGGGAGGTAGAATGGGAGGAGCGATCTAAGAGGGACAAAGGAGCAAAATGAGGAAATGAACCTTGTGGCTTTGATTTGGTGGCGATTGGCTGAGAAACAGAAAAGTTAGGGCAAACCCTAAAATTTGAGAAATAAGGGATTTAAGGCTTAAATATGGGGAATTGGGGTTAGGGTCCTCAAGGAAGGAAGTATGCGAAAGGGTATGTTGGAGGTGCTGAGAAACTTTGAGAGGAAACCAGAAAGAAGCAAGGAAGCTATGGCGAAAATACGGAAAAATTTTTACTTTTTTATTTTATTTTATTTTATAACTCAGATACTAACAACGGAATTGAACTATCGCAAGAACAATAATTTCTGTAATTTGAAATAACCCAATTGTAACACAGATGAGATTTGAGAGGAACCTGAAAGCCCGATGAAAAAAAAGAATTTTCACCAGCGAGCCCAAGAAAGTGCTCTGATACCAAATGAGAGGAACCTCCAGCAACGCTATAATGAACATGCACGAAATAATAGAAATATAGAGCAAAGTAGAACTCAGAGTGAGTCTATTGATCACGGGCCACTTTGAGGGGGTAACCTCCTTTGAGCAAGCTCAATACAATAAACTCTTCAGTGCCAACAAAGGACTCAACACCCACTTATATACTAAGTACGATCTAGAAAAGTAATACTACCTATGCATGTGGGATAATAAAATAAACTAACGGGATGACTTACAAAGCATATGCATCCAACAACACTACACTAATAGAATAAACAAAAGGAACACACAGGTTCCTAACATAAGTGCATAATGAATGTCTTCAATACCACATGAGAAAGAGAAATATATTACATAAATATGTGTAAGAAGCTCACAATATGTGGTAGAAAATGATAAGAAATTTTTAATTCAAAATTAAACTTTTAGGATTCAAGGATCAATTCTCATTCTCCTTGGCATTGCTCAAGGCACACAAAACTAATCTGAATGAATAAATTGGTGATCTCATGGTAAAGAATAAATGTATCAAAATATGTACTAATAAGAATGGATTAGGGACACGACTACAACTAATGGATATTTTTTAATAAGTACAGTAAGGTGAAATGTAGGTGGATACGAATCTCAACATGAACTAAACTTATTACAAAATTATGTCATTTATTTATATATTATTGTATTTAGAATTTTCCATCAAAGTGAACACAAAAGGGTGGTCCCACAATAGTGTGTCCCACTTTTTGGCCGGCTTTGACATGGAGATCAACATTCTAAGAAAAAACTTCACTTTCGAACACCTATTGCCGCAAAACTATTAGGAATTTGAAGATGATGTAAACTAGAGTTTTTTAGAATTTTCTTTCTAGTTTCTAAATATATTTTTAAAAAATAAATAAAATTCATTTAAATTCATTTTTCCTTCTCCTTCGAAAAGTGGTTTGCGTGAAAAAAATTGTGTTTTTAAGGAGTTACTGTCACTTGGATCAACATAACTTTTTTTTTAAATATGATAATGATGTAATTCTTTCGAGATTATATTTGTAACTTCAATATCTAAAGGATGCAATTGGTTTTATTCATTTTGGGTCAATATTTCATAGTTTATTAAGTTCTAAAGTGACAGTAACTATAATTTAGACATAAGGTCACTTAGATCGCTCTAACTTGATCTTTGTATGTCAAAATTATTTTTTTCTTTTTTTCATAGAATGGTAACACAAATACACTTTTCCTACATATTTTTCATAATTTTTTTTTGTAATTTACTATTTTTTTTTAAGTCTTGAAGAGACAGGTTGTTGAATGACCAAACAAACAACCTATGTTTAGTTAAAGTAATATTTAAAAGTGATAATGAACTCAATATGTATTAAAATTATATTCATTAGAAAGCTTGTTCTGAATAGCATCATTTGACATCGTATGTTTGAAAAAACCATCTTGTTTGGTCCTTTTCTCAGGCCTAGAAACAGAATTTTTTTGTAGTGCACCTTTTTTCTGAGGCCAAAATTTTAGTTTAGGGGTCTTCGTGCGAAGACCCCCTTCACACGAAGACACTTGAGGGGCTTCGTGTGAAGGGTATTTGTGTGAAGAACCCTAAGTGAAAAGTCCGATGAAGAAACACCCTACCGAAATTTTCCCCAGGGTACTTCGAGCGAAGTCAGTCGGCTAGTGATGATTTTGTTTTGTAAAAAAATTAGAATGGTATAAAACTAAAATATTTTGTTTCTATTTTATACTGAATTGCAATAAATCAATTCTCTTTTTCTATTATTTTTTCTATTATTGATCAATTTTTACAAAGACATTTTTTGGAGGAGGATTGCTATTTCTATTTTTTCAAAGGCATAATTTTGGAGGAGAGAAATATTAGATCAAAGTATTTTTTGAAGAAGAGAATTTTTATTGGTGATCTTGCGGAAGACATTTTTTGGAGAGAAGAAATGGGGACAAGAAAGGAAGACAAAGTAAATCTGCTAGAAAAAGGTCACCCGGTATTGAACAAAGAAATCGTGAAGCTGCATTGATATATTATCATAAAAGTAAAGAAGGTGAAAGACAAGCTGAAGTAGGAGGGTCAAGTCAAGTTGAAGAATTGCACATTGAAGAAGGGTTGGGATCACTCCCTATGGAAGCTCAAGAAATTGATGTTGGAGAAGGGTTAAGATCATGTGATCCTACTGGTATGGATGAACTTTTAAATTTAGCTCAAACTGTAAAGAGAAATATTAATTATAAAAACTTGGATCATTTACTTACAATGGATGTGGAGAATTTGAGATCACTTGCTAATGGTCAACCCTTAAGTCTTGCTAAGAAGAGATCAATGAATATGATAGCAAGAGAAATATTGGCTAAATTTGATAATTTTGAAACACTTGAATAAGCCCAATTGCTTTCAGTTGTACTTATAAACAAAAAGTTGGAAGGGGCATTAAAATTATTGGGTATAGACACAACATCAAAGAAGAGAAAATTTGTTGACATGCAAACTGATATGATTCAAAATCTTAGGAAAGGTTTGAACCAGGTAGGGATGCGATCTCGAACTAAAGATAAGACCATTACAAGAAAAGTTATGTTGACATCCATTGTAGGTAACACTATGCTCCAAAAAAGATAGATATCTTCAATTTCATCTCAGTTTGGTTTTAATAGGAAAACAATATCATGATATGTTAATAGGAGAATACTTTTGGATGATAGCACCTTGGAAGGCAATTGTACAATCATGTGTAGAACTCCTCATTCTGATAGGATTGATGAAGGAATCAAGAATTTGGTCACATTATTTTCGAATGATAATAAATGTCCTTCATCAAACAGTAGAGATGTTATCAGACATAGAATTTTAGCTAATCAATATGAATATCGTATGAAACATTGGTTGGACACAACACAACATGAAATGTATGTGTCATTTTGTAGTTCAAATCCTACTATAAAGATTGGGCAAACATTTTTTGAAAGATTGAAGCCATATTATATCAGGACAAACAAAGTGTTTGAAACTTGTTATTGTCGTTATCATATTGAATTTGATCTCCACTATCAATTTTTTCAAAATTTTGTAGAAGACACTTATGGTTTTGAAAATGCTCCTCCTAGTAGATGAAGTGAGTTCATCTCATCCATTTTATGTGACAAAAAAGATGATGTAGATAGAAAAATAAATTTCCTAAAAGAAATATGTCAAACATGTGTTGATTTGTCTCTTTTTCCTTTGAAAATTGAAAATATTGATGTAACAAAGATGGTAAATTGCAAGAGTTACATATATGTAAAGAATGAAATAAAATTTGAGAAAGAGTCCAAAAGATTAAAATATGTTGAAGAGGAGATAAATGTTGGAGTATTTATTGACAAATTTAAAAAATTGATTCAACCCTACATTCATCATGTTTTTTTTACAAAGTGGCAAGCACAACAATTCCAAACACTGAGAAACAATTTCCCACTTGAAACTATTGTATCAGTTGTTGATTTTGTAGAAAATTATTCTTTTGTTCATCAAAAGGCAATTCAGTCAGAATACTATTTTTCAGAGAAAATCACTATTATGGTACATGTGTGTTATCGACACACACAATTAGATTTGGATGGTATTCAGAGTACATTTGAAGCACGGGTCATCAAGAAGGAATATCATTTTTATATAAGTGATGATAGAGAGCATGGAATTCATTATGTAGAACACTACTTCAAGATTTTTTTTGCAAATTTGAAAGAAAGAGGTATAAAAATTGATAAATATTATATTTGGTCAGATGGATGTGCTGCAAAATTCAAATCATCGAGACCATTTTATGCGCTATGTAGATATCATCGTAATGAAACATACCACATGTCTGGAGTTTTTTTGAGAGTGGACATGGAAAAGGTGAACATGATGGTGTTGGAGCTTGCATCAAGTGTGCTATACGAAAGTATCTAATGAATTATAAGAGAGTTCATATAAAAAATGCACATGATGTGGTTGAATAGTGCAAGACACATTTGACACCAAATGAGAATGACACATCATCAGGATTGACTCAAGTGGTGCCACATAGAAAATTTTGGGAGATAAAAGGTATGCACACATTTTTAAATTATTTGAAAGTGTTTAAACTTTTTACATATTCTTTATTCAAATTATATTTATAGAATGAATTATATATATGCATTTGTTTAGATGTGGATATAAAAATTATGCATGATTGCAATAGGATAGAAAAGACGTGATCTTTGCACTCAATTATGAGTACGAATTGTCACAATTGGATGTTGAACACTAGGGACTACTCATGCTTTTGTTGTCAGTGCATTGCTGACAATTATGAGGAATGCATCAATCAAGACCATGGATATGTAGGTGCATGGAATCTAGTACCACTAGTTGTTACTGATACATTTGACAGAGATGAAGATGAAAACTTCAATGATGTCCCTTTGATTTCTACTAATTACGATCATATCTCAGGATTGGTCAAAATTGGTAAGTATATATATTTCAGATTATATGGTCCATTAGGTTGCATGTATAGATAGATAGATAGATCTATAGATTGAACTAAGTAAATTTTAAGATCTCACACATGTATATATAAATTTACTGTGCAGGAGATGTCTTTGCAGTGATTGCTGAGCGTGGAAATGTAGGAGTTGGTTATTATTTACTGCATTGTACTGCAGAGAGGATGAAGTTACTTGAACTTGAAGAAAGTGATGGAATGTTGTTCCCCATAGGTTTGTACATGCTTTACATCAATATATTGAACTCAATTTGTAAATTTTAAATTTGAACCTTTTAACAAATTTCAAATTTAGTTTGTTTAAATTTATATTGCTAAAATTTGTGACCTGTAGGTTCAGTTGTTTTAGAGGGAACAAATTTCAAGAAAATGAAAGTAATTCAACATGATATTCACTTTGTTGATTACCAACTAGACAATAAGGTGTTTCAATATAGTCACCTAGTAGTTGCCACATCCATTTGTCTCCATCCAATTAAATCTCAATGTGGATGTCGTAAGTGGAGACTAGATAGTGAGGATCATGAGAGAATATTACATGTTCTCCATGAAAGGTTTGAACCAATTGATTTGGTCTAAAAAGTATAATATGTATACCTATTTCATGTGTTAGGACCTACTTAATATCTTTGGATTAAATTGACTATATACTTTGTTAATATATATTTAAACATATGATGGACTATAATTTTTTGATATATGATGGACCTATTTGATGGTTCAATGGTTTTAATATATAGAATTTAATGTATGCTTTTATATATATATGCTTGTATACATGTATGGTTTTATATGTATACTTTGATTATTCAATGATTTTTATAGATTGCATATTAGTTAAAGATTTTATGTATGCTTTGATTACATGTATTAACATGTCCATTAGTTAGATTACTTATGACATTGTTAGTTCTAGAATGAGTTAGAATAGTTATTGTCCATTAGTTACATGTATTAAAACTAGTTATTTTTTATGATATTAATTCTAGATCCCCTTAAGACCTCCCTTTAAGATTGCTTATTAGTTAAAGATCCCCTTAAGACACTAAAAAATGATGAAATTAGTTAGATTACTTATGACATGTGTTAGTTCTAGAATGAGTTAGAATAGTTATTGTCCATTAGTTACATGTATTAAAAATAGTTATTTTTTATGATATTAATTCTAGATCCCCTTAAGACCTCCCCTAAGATTGCTTATTAGTTAAAGATCCCCTTAAGACACTAAAAAATGATGAAATTAGTTAGATTACTTATGACATGTGTTAGTTCTAGAATGAGTTAGAATAGTTATTGTCCATTAGTTACATGTATTAACTAGTTATTTTTTATAATATTAATAAAATCTAATCAACTGAAACCATCTAATCGAATCATACTATATAATCAAATGAAACTATCTAATCTAATCAAATGAAACCATCTAATCAAATAAAACCATCTAATCAAATCATATACCATCTAATCAATTGAAATCATCTAACAAAATCATACCATCTAATCAAATGAAACCATCGAATCAAATCATATCATCTAATCAAATGAAATTATCTAATCAAATCATATCATCTAATTAAATGCAACCAAAATAAATCTATATAATGTCAAATCATAAATCATCTATGTCTAGAGGTTTGAATAGCATATAAATATATGTCTCAAATCATAAACTAAAAATATAAAACATATAATAATGACATATATAATGAGTCTCAAATCAAAGATTTGTGCAACATGTCCTAAACTAGGGAGTCATCTAGGTGCATGTGAATAGAAAGACCCTCTGATTGACTGCCACGAGCATCCTTTGGCTGTGAGGCAAAAACTGATCCCTACGAATATAAATGCATCTATATAATAATAATGTAAAATACTTAAAATATATTATAAATGTATGTTTAAACTTACATATTTTTAAAACTTACCTGACCACTACTAGGTGTCACATCTGTTGAATCTCTCCTATGAAGAGAATCCTCTAGCTATGAAGCAACAAATAACCCTTACAAATTTAGTACAATAGCTGGTTATATACATGTGCATAGTATATTATGTAAAGTAATTAAAATATATAAATACATGTGTACAAGTGTACACATGCATGCTTAAACCTACATATATCTAAAACTTACCTGACCACTAGTAGGTGTCACATCTACTAGATCTCTCATATGAAGATTCTCCGAGCCCACACTAGAGGTAACGTGCTCTGCTAACTATGCCTACAAAATATTATACATTGTTTAATACACACATCTACAATTAATTGTTCGCTAAAACTCCTAAGAAAGGAGAAAAAAACACTTTATATACCTAGGTCTCAGGAGAAGGAGGATCATCAGCACGTAGCACCATCATATCATCAACTGAAACTACATCACCTACACCACCTTGAATCTTGAACCTCTCTAGTAATGATGAGTGTAGGGGTGACACTAGCTGAGAGGGGAGTGATGTAGAGCCTAAACCATCAAGATGTAATAACATATCCATAAATGATCTAACATCAGTGCCAATGTCCACCTGACCCAACCCACACAACTGCTCATCAAATGTGTCGAGGCCCTCAGTGGTGATGTGTACATCTCCAACCTGGATACCTGGCCCTGCAGCTGTAGACTGATCTATGGGTGAAGAGTGCTCTACACTATGTTGTGTCTGACTAAATGCTATAGAGTGCTATGCACTATGATGTGCCTGACATCATGGAAGTCCGATGACATCCTTGACTGAATGTACTGGGATCCTCTGCATGTCAGCTATAATCACCAAAAAATGGACAAGATCATTTAAGTGAGAAATCAAGGCAAAAATCAATACAATTAAATGAAATTAAATCAAATCAAGTTAAAATCAAAGATAAATTGTAATTGAACCTTAATCCAAATTTATTTGAAAATAAAAAGCCTTTAAATCAATTTAAACCTAATAAATCATGATTAATTAATAAATTGAACAATTAATCTAATTAATTGTATAATTCAAACTAAATCAAATCAACCTATTTAAGGGGTAAGCATGGCTAAACAAATTAAATAAATTCAATTAATTAATTCCTATTTTCTCTCAACCACCAAATGGGAGGAAAATGAATCAACCAATAGGAATTGAGGACCAAGCTCACATGGATCAAGCCTAAATTGAATCTCAATCACTCACTTGGAGGATGCATCTTGTCCACTCATTTTGTCCTTTTGTCCCAAGCTTTGAGGAAAAAATATTTAAATAGTCTCCAAAGGTGGAACCATGGACTCAACTCTCACCTAACCTTGATCAACTCAACTACACCCCCTACCCTTGCCAAAAACTATAAAAGCAAGGCATAATTCACTCATTAATGATCCACAAATCTGAGAATAGCCTCAAACCTCTTGCAATTTAGAGCTAGAAAGGAAAATTTAGAGTTAACTAGGCTTAATTTCAATTTGGAATTGAACTATTAGCTTAATTTATCATTCATTCTCATTTTAGGACTATCACTAATGGAAACTTGCTGAGAGCTTTGCATTAGCATCCCTAAATAGAGATCCATAGAGTGCTTAACTGTTCTTTATTTGTTAAAATAGCTTATTCTTTGTGGTAATTTAGTTATTTTATTCTTTTATTTGCAATACTAACCCTATGAAGTTACTTTTTCTAGTACACATCAGTAATATAACAATAGGACTGCAGGAGATCCTCCAAAAAGTAAAGTGCCACATCTAAATGACTATGATGAGCCAAAAGTGCTCGTATCTCTCCAGGTGCAGGAAGACCTACAGCTCTATACGCCTCATCACTAACACCTCCAGCAGTACTAGATGGAGCCTCAAAAGATGGTCTGGCTCTACTCAGTCTAGTCAAAATATATCTACCCACTGAATCTGAAGTGATAGAGGTGGCTGTAGAAGCAATCTTCCCTATCCTATCAACTACTCCCCTCTGAGAAGCAATGATCACTCTATCTACAGTAGCAGCCATCATCGGTGCCATTGCAGGAGTCCTCTGCCCAACTAGCTGTCTATGAGGCTATACAACATGATCAGGCCTATGATACTGATCACAGTCTGCAACCCTCCTACACCCCTGACCGTAATATGTAGGAAGATCTAAATAGTTGACCCTAAGTCCCAAACGGAACTCAGCGTACAACTAATGTGAAAAATATAGAAGTATCTAGTCATTATTAGGATAACAACCATGTACTGTAAGAAACTGAGGGTATATCATGCATGTGATCTGAGGAATCACACACTGTGTGACCTGATATGCCCTCACCTTGGCCTTCCCCTCATAATATGGGAAAACCTCTCATTTGATGATATCCTTGGGGACATAGCTTTGAACCATCTCCAAGTCAACATCACCCGAGACCTCGGCTCTCAACTCTCAAAAAATAGTATCAACTACCTGAGGTGTGAAGGAGGAGTGAGATCTCAATCTCGCAGTCATCTCCTCCAAACTAGTCAATACACTAACTCAAGTATCTCTATATATGCTATCTGCTGAAGACGTACAGATGGAATCTCTAAGTCGAGCCATCTTTGTGTCATCAATATGAAAAATGGTCTATATATCAGGAGTGCGAGGTGCATCCTGTGTGGCCATCTAGATACATAACATGTGAAAGCTAAGTGTTAACAATTAAGTTCTTGATTACATGTTATAACTGCATGTAAAATGGAAACAAATATCTGAATATATAGAATTATACTTAAATTTACAATACTAGAGTGTACTAATAGTCGTAAAGGGTCCTAGGATGTACTAATTGGTATTAAAATAGGTCCTTTTAGGTAAGTAAGTGGTCTTATTAGGTCTTAAGGGTTCTAGTATGTACTAATTGATTTTAATAGGTCATATTAGTCCTATTAGGTCTTAAGTCTAGTCCTATTAAGTCTTAAGGGGTCCTATTAGGTCTTAAGGGGTCCTATTATAGGTCCTAAGGATCCTAAGGGTTTTTAAAGAATTTTATGTCACAATAGGGGTCCTTAAGGAACCTAGAGTGTATTAATAGTCCTAAAGGGTCTTTGGATATACTAATCGATATTAATAGGTCCTATTAGGTCAAATAAGTGGTCTTATTAAGTCTTAAGGGTCCTAGGATGTACTAATTGGTATTAATAGGTTCTATTAGGTTAAGTGGTCTTATTGGGTTTTAAGGGTCTTTGGATATACTAATTAGTATTAATAGGTCTTATTAGATCAAGTAAGTGGTCTTATTAGGTCTTAAGGGTCATAAGATGTACTAATTGATTTTAATAGGTCCTATTAGGTCAAGTAAGTGGTCTTATTAGGTCTTAAGGGTCCTAGGATGTACTAATTGGTATTAATATGTCCTATTAGGTCAAGTAAGTGATCTTATTAGGTCTTAAGGGTCCTAAGCTATACTAATTGGTATTAATAGGTCCTATTAGGTCAAGTAAGTTGTCTTATTAGGTCTTAAGGGTCCTAGGATGTACTAATTGGTATTAGTAGGTCCTATTAGGTCAAGTAAGTGGTCTTATTAGGTCTTAAGGGTCCTAGGATGTACTAATTGGTATTAATAGGTTCTATTAGGTTAAGTAAGTGGTCTTATTAGGTATTAAGGGTCTTTGGATGTACTAATTGGTATTAATAGGTCCTATTAGGTCAAGTAAGTGGTCTTATTAGGTCTTAAGGGTCCTAGGATGTACTAATTGGTATTAATAGGTCCTATTAGGTCAAGTACGTGGTCTTATTAGGTCTTAAGAGTCCCAGGATGTACTAATTGGTATTAATAGGTCCTATTAGGTCAAGTAAGTGGTCTTATTAGGTCTTAAGGGTCCTAGGATGTACTAATTGATTTTAATAGGTCCTATTAGGTCAAGTGGTCTTATTAGGTCTTAAGGATTCTAGGATGTACTAATTGGTATTAATAGGCCCTATTAGGTCAAGAAAGTGGTCTTATTAGATCTTAAGGGTCCTAGGATGTACTAATTGGTACTAATAGGTCCTATTATATGTCTTAAGTGGTCCTATTTTATGTCTTAAGGGTTCTTAAAGAGTTTTATGTCACAATAGGGGTCCTAAAGGAACCTAGAGTGTATTAATAGTCCTAAAGGGTTTTTGGATGTACTAATTGGTATTAATAGGTCCTATTAGGTCTTAAGGGATCCTATTATAGGTCCTAAGGATCTTAAGGTTTCTTAAAGAGTTTTATGTCAATAGGGGTCCTAAAGGAACCTAGAGTGCATTAATAGTCCTAAAGGGTCATTAGATGTACTAATTGGTATTAATAGGTCCTATTAGGTCTTATTAGGTCTTAAGAGTCCTAGGATGTACTAATTGGTATTAATAGGTCCTATTATGTCAAGTAAGTGGTCTTATTAAGTCTTAAGGGTCCTATGATGTACTAATTGATATTAATAGGTCATATTAGTCCTATTAGGTCTTAAGTGCAGTCTTATTAAGTCTTAAGGGGTCCTATTAGGTCTTAAGGGGTCCTATTATAGGTCCTAAGTGTCCTAAGGGTTCTTAAAGAGTTTTATGTCTACGTGAATAATATTTATACATGTAACTCTAAAACATATGTACATAATTTAGAGAGGGAGAGAGATTCGTAATATAAATACTAACTTTAAAAAAAATTAAAAACAAATATTTAAATTAATAACTTCTATAAGATCGATGGAACCTAAGATAGATGAATGGGTCCTACAACATACTAAGATACATTAATGGGTCTTTGGGGTCCTACATGTGTCTTAAGACATTGTAAGAGATGGATAAGTTTACTAGAATATATTAAGGGGTCACATGTGTTGTAAGTGGTCCTAAGGGATCCTAGGTTATATTAATTGATTCTAGTATACATATTAAGGGTTGTTCAGGGTGACAATGGGTCCTCATATCAATTAATAGAACCTAAGATACATGAATGGGTCCTAGGGAATCCTAAGATACATTAATTGGTCTTGGAGGTCTAATGGGGTCATATGTGTCTTTAGATGTCATAAGGTACATGAATAAGGTTCCTAGAATGTCTTAAGGCTTCTTAGGTGTTATAAATGCTTCTAAGGGATTATAGGTTAAATTAATTGATCATAATATATATCTTAAGGGTCTTGGAGGCAAACAAATGGGTCCTCTTATGTATTAATGGAATGTAAGATACATGAATGGGTCTCAGGACATCCTAAGATACATTAATGTGTCTTGGGGGTCCTAATGTGTCCTAGGTATCTTAAGATGTTGTAAGGGATGGATAAAGTTCCTAGAATGTCTTAAGGGGTCGTATGTGTCATAAGAGGTCCTTAGGTATCCTAGTATTTCTTAAGGGGTATTCAGGGTGACAATGGGTCCTTGTATGTATTAATGGAACATAAGATACATCAATGGGTCCTAAGGTTTCAGATTTGTTTTAAGATTTCATAAGGGATCCAGATAAGGGTACTAGAATGTTAATGGGTCGTACATGCAATAAGTGGTCCTAAGGGATCCTACATTACATTAATTGATTCTAGTATGTCTTAAGGTTTCATGAGGGAAATAATGGGTCCTATGTGTTTTAAGATAGTGTAAGGGATGGATAAGGGTCCTAGAGTGTCTTAAGGGGTCGTGGGTAACATAAGAGGTCCTAAGGGGTCCTAGGTTACATTAGTGGATCCTCGTATGTATTAATTGAATCTAAGATACATAAATGTGTCCTAGGACAACCTAACATATATTTTGATGGATCTTGAGGATCTGAATGGGTCATATGTATCTTAAAATATCGTAAGGGATGTATAATGGTCCAATAATGTTAATGGGTCATAGGTTTGATAAGTGGTCTAAAGGATCTTAGGTTACATTAATTGATACTAGTATGTCTTAAGGGTTCTTGCGGGCAATGATGGGTTCGCATATGTATTAACAGAAGCTAAGATAGATGAATGGGTCTTAGAACATTTTAAGATATAATAATGGGTCGTATGGGTCCTAAGGGGTCCTATGTGTCTTAATATGTCATAAGCGATGCATAAGGATCCTAGAATGTCTTAAAGGGTTGTAGGTGTCATAATACATGTCCTAAGGGATCATAGGTTACATTAATTCATCATAATATGTCTTAAGGAGCCTTGAGGGAAACAATGAGTCCGTGTATGTATTAATGGAACCTAACATACATCAATGGGTCCTATGACATCCTAATATGTATTATAAGGTCTTGAGATTCCTAATGGATCCTATGTGTCTTAATATCTCATAAGGGAGGGATAAGGGTCCTAGAAACTTACTACTACAATTTTCTGACATATTTTAACATACTTCTCTAGATCATTTTCTAAAATTTAACTATGAAATTTTTTAAGATTTCTACAAACTAAAAATTATTTAAAACAAACTAATTATTTACTAAATTTACTAAAAATATGTGTACTTGAGAGAGAGAGAGAGAGAGAGAGAGAGAGAGATTCCTAATATTTACTAACTTTAAAAGAAATTTAAAAACAAATATTTTTAATAATTTCTATAAGATCTTAATGTTTTCTAACATTTTCTAACATTTCTACTATGATTTCTAATGTTTTGTAAATATTTTCTAACAAACTACTATGATTTTCTATGATTTTCTAACATTTATACTACAGTTTTTAATGTTTTCTAACATTTTCTAACAATTAGATACTATGATTTTCTAATATTATACTATCATTTTCTAACATTCTACTATCATTTTCTAACATATTCTAATATTTAACTATGATTTTCTAACATTTCTACAAACTAAAACTTATTTAAAACAAATAACTAACTAAAATAAATATAAAACATATAATTCACAATAAAAAATGAGAAAAATGTGTGTACCTGATACTACTAACAATTTGAAGAGGTCAAAGAAGCTCAGGAGGTGCTCATGTCATGTCGCACGTCACTAGTTTGCTCCAACCACTGGGTCTACAAAATCCAAATAGTACACAATGAAAAAAAACCAAAGCCAAAAATATATAAGAATTCGACCAAAGGGGGCTTTGCACAAAGACCCCACTTTGCGTGAAGTACCCTATGTATTGTACTTCATGCAAAGTGGGGTCTTCATGTGAAGTACCTTGCCCAGGTACTTTGTGCGAAGGGGTTTTTCCCCTTCGCTCGAAGACACCACTTTGAGCGAAGGCCCTAAATATTTTTGCTTCCCTCCGAAGCCGAATTTCTTTGTCCTAAAAAGTGGGACACACTATTGTGTTTCAACCCAAAACTAAATGAAAAATTGCACAAATGTGTTATTTTCATCATTACTTTTTTTTCCCATCTTTAATATGCTTACAAATATAGTGTTAGCTTCTATTTCAAAGTATATAAACATTATTTATCAAAATTAAATGAAAGGTGTAGTGTAGCAAATTGTATCTATATACTCACACTCACTTTGGACCCCTAGTTTAGTGTGTCTTTTTTCTAGATCATTTAAAGCCTACTTGGGCTCTATTCTAATATATAACTAAATTATAAAACTCATAATTTAACTATCTTCAAATAATCTAAAATAAGAATGAATGTAATGCCTGGCTAGGGAACCTAGAAAAAATTAACCTAAATTATAGTCCTGTTGGGACTCTGTTCCGGAACTGCATCTGCAACCTTCTGCACACTTGTATAATTCCCATGACCCACTATCACAATTTGGTTATAATCCTCATCCAAATCATAATAGGGTGGAGGTTTTTCATCACATTTGTTCCGGTGTTTCTTCTTCCTGTGGTGTTTACTTTCTATACTCCTTCCATAATCGAAAGGAGCAGAACCTATGTTGGATTCCAAAGCTTCTAACACTTTATTGTTTTTATAGCTAATTTGACTGTCTTGAACTTTACCACCCACATTTGATGGAGGAAACAATCTTGTTGAGAACAAAGCTATAACAATAGCAGAGGCCGCAATCAGTAGATTTTTCCTGAAGCTATCCCTAATTTTTCAAACAGATAATATTTTAGTCATTCTAGTGGATAACAGTAGGATACTGATCTGCACATCCAAGCAACCACATTTGTCAATGCCTTTCAATTCACTTGAATGTAACCTGAGGTCATGGATCTATCCTAACGCATTCAACATATCTGACACAGTGATGTTAGCCAGATACTGGTTTCCCTGAACCTTTTATAGAGAGGTCTAAAATTGCACTCCAACAGTTGGACTTTTTACTCTTTTTCTTTCGATTATAAAGGCAATAATTGTTAGCCATATCTTTCTCTTGTTGAGTATACTTAACTGACATTGATTAACTAACGTGTAATGCAGAGTCATGGTTTTTGCGGCAATAAAATTTAGAATTATGAAATGAAGCTAGGGACTAATGAGGTGTCATGAAAAGAAAAGATTGTTGCTTCATTTATCATATCTGATGTACTATTTGAATGTCCATGATAACAAAATATTACTTATGATCAAAATAAGGAGAATTGATTACCTTACTTCTTCTATTTAGATATAACCTTTTCATGATGATCAATGCATGTAATGTCTTCTTTGAGGAAATTATGAAATACCATTATGCTCCATGTGTGAGATGGAACCTCAATTCTATGAAATGGAAAGGAAATGAGATGTTGAAGTTTCTATTTTCTTAATTAAGATTTATGTATTGGTGTGACCATGATTTGATAATCTAGAGTATAGAAATATTTTGGCACGCTAATTCCATTACTTCAGTCAGTTTTACTTTGTTAGACTACTTCTAGCTGGGCTGGGTATCCTTCATGTCAGGAAGGATTCCGGGGAAGTGTTAATGCTTCGTGGTAGGGTGGAAACGCACTACCACAATATTCTCGCCCTAGCTGACTTTTGTGTTCAGGTTTTTGAAGCATTTTTCAAGAAGGACATTACCTTGTAGTGCTATTCACATCGAGTATTTGACATGGGGGTATTTCTTGAATTTGAGGTTACTTTTATTTTTATGAAATGAAATATCGTAATTGAAGCTAATATTAATCTTTTACTACATGTCTCGACAGTTGGTCGAAAAATCTATTGAATCATTATCTTGACATGATAGTTTATTGTTACTTGTATTTGATGGGACATTTCTTGTTGTGATGTCTTTAGGACACTCGACATATGGTCGACGTTTCACTCGAATTTGTACAGAGGTATGATTTATCTTTTCGACAGATATGGTCGTAATTTTTTTTATGTTCTTCTATTTAATAGAGAATCTTTTGATATCTTGTCGACTTATGTATTCGACCATTGACTTCTTGAACGACTCCCTAAAATTGCGGGTTTTACTGATGTGGCTTTTAGTGTCGAAATTTGAGTCTTTACATATGGTATCAGAGCCAGGTTCCATACTAGGGCCTTGAGTTCACTATGTTTAGTTGCAACCCATAGTCACATAAATTGAGAGTTGATTAATGTTTGGTCTAAGAACATAACCGTGGTTCCCTAGATTGACTAGAGTGTCTTTCAATTTCAGTTATCTTGATAGAAAGAATAGGATGTTTTTTGTGTTATGGGAAATGTACACTTGAGGGATAATATTTTGTTGTGTAAAATTTCTATGAAATTTTGAAACAATTATGTTTTCTTGGAAACTGTCTACCTATGAGTGGTGTGATTGCTTCCTATTGCAAAATTTTAGAATATATGAAAAATTATGAGGTACATTGTGTGTGAGATACAATTATAAATTTAATGCCTTTTTCTCTACATTAGTGAAGGAAAGAAAGAAGATACAAATTTTATGAGATATTGTGTAGACAAATAATACTAGAAGCTTATGAAATTCTTAGGAAGAAGAATTCAACATGTTTTTAATTAAAACATAAATTCATAAGAAATTGCGAAAATAAATTATTATGTCTTCCCTTGCCTGGCATGATATCTCAAAAGAAAAGAGAGAATTAAAAATCCGTGTGGGTTGGCTTTAGTGGATAAAGCAATCATGTTTAAGGTAATTGAATGTGTTGCTACATGATGACGTAAACTAGAGATTTATGTTCTAGAAGTATTGTTATGTTCTGAAGCATACCTTGGATGCAAGGTGACATGAAGCTTTTTACTCCCTTCTTGTTGCTAGTGTTAGTCACTCTGTAAACATGAGTTTGGTTTTCAATTGATGTTTTATGTTGAAATCTAATAAATTTTGGAAGTCGTGAAGGACTAGTTTGAAAATTTTAAGTTTCTCTTGTGACCACCTAGCCACTAATTTTGATTTTTTCAATCAACTATGATTTTGTTCACTATTACTCCTTGATTTTTCTTATGACCGATGAGGGTCTAAACTAGAAATTGCAACTTGAAATATTATGATCTTAGGGTGGCTAGAATATGTGTTTTATGTTGCTATTCCTATGATGTGAAGTGATGTCATCTGTCATGTTCAACGTACAACATTGACAAATTGAAAGGGAGTAGATTGCAAAGAACACACTATCCCTAATCTTGCATTCATATCTTACTTGAAATATGTTTCAACTATTATGAAAATTGAATTGACATTCAAAAGGGTGTGTATATTAGAAATACATTTGATGAGACAATTAATATTGGTTGATAATATTATTGATGTGAGTTATGATGCTATGAGGAGCATTGCATGGATACTCAAGAAATGATGGAAACCATAGAAAATGCATCTTTTGGCATTAATGTGATATTAATAACACATGCGTGATTATATTTGAGACTTTGAATGAAATTATTATGAGGTGATTGAAATGTATGTATTAGTTGATACATTTGATGAGTGACGAGTAGGTCACCATCTTTTTATGAAAAGGGATAGAATTATTTGGTTATGAAGCACTATTGGTGTTTTTGACAGAATGGTCAACACCTCCTACTTTGTATGAGTATCTTAATTTGACTATATGGTTCAAAATATGTGATTGCCTATGATGAATGATATTTTTCATGATGAAGGGCATAATTCTTTTGATTAATTAATTGATGTATGAATTACAAGAAAGGAAATTATATGAAATGCATGAATTGCATCTTCTTTTCACTTTCTGTGTATGAGAATTGGAAAGCTTACCTTCAGGTGAGGGGTGCCGAATGTGGAAAAATAGGGAAGGGTAGAAAGGATGTTCTTCTACCTACTAGTGTTCATTCCTGGTGACAAAAAGATGCTTTGGCCAAAGCTTGTTTGCATATGTTTTCATAAATATGCTGCCCATGTTCCATCTCCCTACCACATCCATGATTAGTTCTACTTAGACATATGTGGAAAGTAGATAGTTTCATGGCTGCACCAAATACCCCCTGCCTTTTATTTTGGGCATTGCAGGGTTGGGTATTCTACGAGTAGGTAGAATCCCAAGGAAGTGTAAGGCTTTGTGGATAGAACAGACAAGTGTCTGAGCCACATTCCTGTCTCAAGATTTGCAAATGGATGATTGACTGTCCAATGGCATAGGAGACATGGACTTATAGAAGGACAGATGTCCAATTATAATTATCTTGTTTCATGATTGACCTTCATGGTTATGCTTTTGGATGCATTTTATAGATGCATAACATACACTGATGTGTTGATTTTATGTATTGAATTTATATGGTGATGAACTATCATGATTTATTTGGATGCTTATGCTAGATGAAGCACACGTGCAGTACATTGATGAAAATGTGAATACTTATACATATTAAGATGTGAGAATTGTAGGACTTATATTATTCTACAAATGGTAAAAATTTCTTTTAAATATTATTGTGACAAGATGGGCATGAGAGCCTAGGTCACATAAATGGAAAAATGGATCCTCTAACCTTTTCAGGTGATTTCTGAGGATGCATGAAAGATTTTCTCACCTTGTAAGTACCACATGTTAGAAGGTACATATGTATAATTTATTTACTGATGATCAAGTTCAGTATTAGAACTTAATTGTTGAACATTTGCAATATTCC
Source organism: Chamaecyparis obtusa (assembly GCA_027943335.1). Classification (NCBI taxonomy): domain Eukaryota; kingdom Viridiplantae; phylum Streptophyta; class Pinopsida; order Cupressales; family Cupressaceae; genus Chamaecyparis; species Chamaecyparis obtusa. The sequence goes on along the minus strand of BSBK01003830.1, from coordinate 362,201 downwards.
AGTTATTATCTTTATTCTGGAATATTTACCATTGGAAATTATCTTCTGTAATTGATTGAACTAAAAATTATGACAAGTGTCTACATATAAGTATGACAGGAATTTGATATGAAGTACTCAATCCATTGATTATGTCGGCATGATGCCAAGGTATGGTAAGCAACACAGGTACGTGTGTGCTCATTTGTCAATTGAAGGTATTATATAGAGTTGTGACTAAAAGCATTAGGATGAAGGAATGCTATCTCTTGATTATATTGAAAACATGTACTAATACCTTGGTGTTGTTCCTATGTATGCACAAATGGAATGACACATTATGATAGAGGGAGAATATTGTTAGAGAGAGGTAACTCTAACCTTGTAAAACTGTAAGGTAGTAATGGAATTCACACACTCACATTTAAAATGATCTTGAAATGATCTTTGAAATGCATTGTGTTTGTTTCTTTAAGTGTGTTTACTTCAAATTGATTGTTCTATAAGAGTGCATGTTGATTTTTCTAGAAACTGGTTACATGCATTGTATGGAATATTTTGAAAATAGAAGATTATTAATCATGTCAAGTTTGATTTTCTTCATTTTTCCTCCTATATGTGTGTAAATTTGGAACAATGCATCGGGACGATGCATTCTCTTAGAGGGGAAGGATGTCACAACTGTAATATCCATTTCCTTATTTAACGGAAAAAAATAAAAAATTATTCCTTTTTAATGACACATTTCAAAAGAAGTGGACTGTTGTTTAACGGAAATATTCAATTTGCAAATAAGATACATTTGTTTTGTTTTGATAATGTAATTATAAAGAAAGGGCTTGAAAGATTGTTATTGCAGTTAAAAAGAATATGCTATCTTCTTTGACACGTATGCTATCTTCCTTCGTGTGTGCGGAAATGGAGGCATGAAGGGGGGAAACTGGAAGAATAAGAGAGTGGGAAGTTTTCTTTTGCAGGGATGGAGAGACAGAGAGAAGAAAAAAAAAATGGGGGTTTTCTTTATAGTCTGAACTTAATAGAATAGGAGATTGAATTTTAAGTTCTTGGCAAATGGTTTTTTTTAGGGAGTGGTGAACTGGTAGCAGTTACAGAGGATTACATTCAGTAGAGACGGTGGAGATCACGGGAAGAAAGAGAAGAACTTACAGAAAAAGGAATCAAATCCTCAACTATCTGCAGAAAATTACCAGGTTCTTCCATTTATTTGGTCTTGTATAACTGTGCATAGGAGATTAAGGATATTGCAAGCATAGTAGTCTGATATCACTGTGTATGTTTTCATTTTAAGAAGTCTTTACCTTCATTATAAGCTTGTGTTCATTCCAATGTTGTAAGGAACGCAATTTAAATCACCTGTAGATTAGACTGATTCTAAAAATAAAAAAAAAATCAGTAGTTTTGGTTTTAAGAGAAACAAAAAAAAGGGATAGGCTTCGTGGCTTATTTTTCTTACTGGATTGCGTGCCTGTTTATTTGAATTTCTGTTAAAAATAGAATTAGAATTGAGGGCTGTAGACTGGCAGTATTGGGGTAACTTAGTGCCAATTGTACCATCCATTTGATCTTTTGAGCTCGCAACATTTCCCCAGTGCATTGCAGAGTAATGCATCAAAGTGATCCTTCGGATCTATCCTAACAGCTATTGCCTTGCCTGAGCTCTCCGCTTCCACCTCCATGCACGATGTTGGGGAACTGTGCCGATGTGAATAAATATAAGCTAATTTCATAGGTATAGAGGAAGAGGAATTCACAAAAGGCAGCGTTTGCTTCTCAGGATGGGCGACAAGATGCCGAACGACCTGGTTCAAATAGTGGAGCCACTTATACTATTTTTTCCACAGCGGCAGTCCACTGCCCAAATTAAGAGCCCAGTGAACCTCAGATTACGAACAAGAAATTAAAAGATTTGATCTATAACCTGAAAACTTATATTCCTGGCTATATAATTTTGCGCATAACTGTGACAGATGCACTCAAGAATGTCCCATGAGAAGAATTGGCTGTGACATTCCACTGGATCGAGGTTTAGTGGTAACCTTGTCCTTGGAATGTGATGATGGCTTTTGATTCCGCAACTGAAACCTTTTCTCTGTTTGAACAACTTTATATGTGGGTTAGGTTACACATTTTTCTTTCAGCATATAATAAGTTGATTGCAAACTTACATTATAGATTTCAGAGTTCAAACACATCACAGGATTACAAGAATTTGTTCTACATCTTTGTTCGCTAAACTGTGCTATAGATCTGAAGCTATTAGGGCTTTTGATCCAAACAAGTAGATCAACTTACTTGTTGACGCCCTGATTTGATGACAATTATAGTCCTGTTGGGACTCTGTTCCGGAACTGCATCTGCAACCTTCTGCACACTTGTATAATTCCCATGACCCACTATCACAATTTGGTTATAATCCTCATCCAAATCATAATAGGGTGGAGGTTTTTCATCACATTTGTTCCGGTGTTTCTTCTTCCTGTGGTGTTTACTTTCTATACTCCTTGCATAATCGAAAGGAGCAGAACCTATGTTGGATTCCAAAGCTTCTAACACTTTATTGTTTTTATAGCTAATTTGACTGTCTTGAACTTTACCACCCACATTTGATGGAGGAAACAATCTTGTTGAGAACAAAGCTATAACAATAGCAGAGGCCGCAATCAGTAGATTTTTCCTGAAGTTATCCCTAATTTTTCAAACAGACAATATTTTAGTCATTCTAGTGGATAACAGTAGGATACTGATCTGCACATCCAAGCAACCACATTTGTCAATGCCTTTCAATTCACTTGAATGTAACCTGAGGTCATGGATCTATCCTAACGCATTCAACATATCTGACACAGTGATGTTAGCCAGATACTGGTTTCCCTGAACCTTTTATAGAGAGGTCTAAAATTGCACTCCAACAGTTGGACTTTTTACTCTTTTTCTTTCGATTATAAAGGCAATAATTGTTAGCCATATCTTTCTCTTGTTGAGTATACTTAACTGACATTGATTAACTAACGTGTAATGCAGAGTCATGGTTTTTGCGGCAATAAAATTTAGAATTATGAAATGAAGCTAGGGACTAATGAGGTGTCATGAAAAGAAAAGATTGTTGCTTCATTTATCATATCTGATGTACTATTTGAATGTCCATGATAACAAAATATTACTTATGATCAAAATAAGGAGAATTGATTACCTTACTTCTTCTATTTAGATATAACCTTTTCATGATGATCAATGCATGTAATGTCTTCTTTGAGGAAATTATGAAATACCATTATGCTCCATGTGTGAAATGGAACCTCAATTCTATGAAATGGAAAGGAAATGAGATGTTGAAGTTTCTATTTTCTTAATTAAGATTTATGTATTGGTGTGACCATGATTTGATAATCTAGAGTATAGAAATATTTTGGCACACTAATTCCATTACTTCAGTCAGTTTTACTTTGTTAGACTACTTCTAGCTGGGCTGGGTATCCTTCATGTCAGGAAGGATTCCGGGGAAGTGTTAATGCTTCGTGGTAGGGTGGAAACGCACTACCACAATATTCTCGCCCTAGCTGACTTTTGTGTTCAGGTTTTTGAAGCATTTTTCAAGAAGGACATTACCTTGTAGTGCTATTCACATCGAGTATTTGACATGGGGGTATTTCTTGACTTTGAGGTTACTTTTATTTTTATGAAATGAAATATCGTAATTGAAGCTAATATTAATCTTTTACTACATGTCTCGACAGTTGGTCGAAAAATCTATTGAATCATTATCTTGACATGATAGTTTATTGTTACTTGTATTTGATGGGACATTTCTTGTTGTGATGTCTTTAGGACACTCGACATATGGTCGACGTTTCACTCGAATTTGTACAGAGGTATGATTTATCTTTTCGACAGATATGGTCGTAATTGTTTTTATGTTCTTCTATTTAATAGAGAATCTTTTGATATCTTGTCGACTTATGTATTCGACCATTGACTTCTTGACCGACTCCCTAAAATTGCGGGTTTTACTGATGTGGCTTTTAGTGTCGAAATTTGAGTCTTTACAAATCTGAGGGAAAAAAAAGTATTGTATAAATTTTTCCTATACTTTTGTGTATTCCTACATGTGCCTCATATATATGCTTAAACTTTTGTTTCTCATATTTATTAATTTAAAAACCTTTTTTGACATTGAAAGGGATATATTGGTCATACCAATGATTTAATAGTGTCAAACTAGGAGAACATCTTTTATAATCAATGATATGTGTGATGAAGAATAGATAATGAAACTATTAAAAAAATGAGTGATTTTGAAAATGAATAAAGTGATATTTTAGAAGAAAATTATACACAGAATGAATGTGAAATTATATATAGACTCCATCATGGCTAAATAATGTAGATTTTTGAGAAAAATGTGGAAAAGAGAGATATAGATATAAAAAGACAAATTGATCCAATGAATTTGAAGGTTAACAATATACAAATCAGGTTATCAATTTCATTTCCGTCATGAAAAGTAGTGGTTGTCTCATTCATGATGACATACCACAATTTGTAAAGTATAAGATCCTTAATAATAGATAGAGAAAAATGGTTAAAATTATCATTTCACACTATGAAACAAATTTTAAAAAAATCAATTAAGAGAGAGAGGGGGGGAGGGGGGCGGGGGGCGGGGGGCGGGGGGCGGGGACAAGTAAATCACATGTGATAAGTGCTATAAATGATGTACTTCCATAGACTAGAGTTGCAACCTTTAATATGGGAGCATCAACAATTCAATCAAAATTAAGGATCTCGATATGAGATTTTAAATAAATTGAGGGAATGAGACTAAAAAAATTTCAAGAGAAATGACACATGTTAGATACATCCCACTTGATAAAATGGTTTTTATTGATGAAAGGTTGATTGAGAACGTAGGTTCGTGACTTCGTCACTTAACTTTTTCCTAAAAATAATCTTTGTAGATATGTCTTTCACTTAAAATACTCTTTAAATTTTTATTTTAAAAAAGTATATTCTCTTAAAAAATTATTTTTTAATTAATTTAAAAATACAAAGATTGAGGGAGACTTTGTAGATAGTGTTTATAAAATCTACACTAGTTACACATGTCTTGTTGTATTTTATTAAACAAAATAAAAAGATAATAAAAATTTGAAAAGGAAAAATATTCAATGATGTAAGTATATTATGCCACGGTCATATCATTTCTCTATTAGAACATTAGAAATAAATTGAACGTACGAAAAATACAGGTGTAACACATCTTTATTTTGGCAAAAATAAATGTAATGATTTTCTTTTCTAAAAAGATGAAGATGAGCACTTCCATATTTTCGCTAAAATATTGTGAAATTACTTTGATATAAATCCAGTAAATGGATGACTGTAGTAATGGTCGGAACCCATATTCTGTAATTATATGTCCATCTACGACACGTTTACACGTGAGAGGTGTGTGAGAATGGGTGAGAATATGTCCATCTACGACACGTTTACATGTTCACGATGAGCGTTGCGTATTACATACGTTTACTTTTGTAATGTCCGATTCTTGTTTTGAAATAAACGCAGCTATTAAATAGCTAGGACGATTTTTCATCCACAAGATGGAAATGTCTATACAGGCATCAAAACGGTTGCTGACAACACAATTTGGTGGTTCTAATAATTAAATTTAAAATCAGTTTAGAATTGTATTATAAATTTTAATTTAAATATTAAAATCAGAAAATTGTTATGTAAGATATCATTTTGATGTTTGTATTTAATAGTTTATGAGAAGATTCATGATGGTATGTGTATTTGTTATCTTAAGAAACTAAATAAGATTGTAACATTGCTATTAGGATTTCAATTGTGTAGTTTTTGAGTCAAATTCATTGACCCATGTTTCACGAGTAGTGCTTCACTAGAATTCATTTCCCCTGAGAATAAATGAAACACTTAGCACTCATTGCATCTCGGCGATGATCACAGAGGTGAAGCATCGGTCCTTCTTGAGAGGTCACCCATCTCAGTACTACAACTCAAATGCATTTAACTATGGAGATTCCTCAAAGAATAAACAAGATGAATAATTTGAATTGTAGAGAATAATTTTGAAAATTGATTTTGAGTCATTTTGGGGTTAATCTTGATTGTCACAAATTTAAGATAAAAAAATCTAATAAAATGTGTGTTGAGTTTATTGCCTTCACTTTTAAATGTTTAAATTGCTCAAGGTATTATTTAGAAAATTATTTACACATTTGTTTCTTTGATAGATGAGTGGTTCTATTAGGTCAAACCCATAGCCAAACTAAATTAATGCTGATGAGAGATTGAAAATGTAATCATAAACATGCACGTGGCTTGCATATGATGACACAAATTTGTTTCTAGGAATATATTTTAATTTTAAAATAATTGCTCTAGCCAAAGGGTTGTAGCTCAATTGGTTGTGCACAACTGGTGAGGATGATGGTATGTGATATACAAGAAATCCATCAACATTCAAACCCCTAGAGGCACATTCAAGCCAAGTTCAGCCCTTTGATGAATTTGATGGACGGGATCCCCTTGCACATTGTTGTTTAGCCAAAGGAGAGGAGGCTTGTAGTTTAAATGCATGTACTTACTCAAATATGAATTTGATGGACTAGATCCCCATGCACGTCGTTGTTTAGTAGAAGGGTCTTGTAGTTTAGATGTATATTTATTTAAATCATTGTAGACTATTATTTAAAGGCAAAGAGATGTTGACACCTACATATGGTGACATGTTTCAATTTTTTGTTTTTTTCAAAGTAAATGCTATAGTAATCCTTAATCCAATTCTAATAGTATTTTAGATTAGCATGTGTTATGTTAGCTCACATTGACTGCTGGAATTAGATGAGAGAATTTGAATTTGAATTTAGAATATTGGGCTTCACATGTTTCAATTTTAGATGAGAGAGTTTGAATTTGAATTTAGAATATTGGACTTGACATGTTTCATTTTTTTATTTTTTTCAAAGTAAATGCTATAGTAATTCCTTAATCCAATTCTAATAGTATTTTAGATCAGCATGTGTTATGTTAGCTCACATTGACTGTTGGAATTAGATGAGAGAGTTTGAATTTGAATTTAGAATATTGAGCTTGACATGTTTCAATTTTAGATGAGAGAGTTTGAATTTGAATTTGAATTTAGAATATTGGGCTTGACATGTTTCAAAAAAAAAATTCAAAGTAAATGCTATAATAATTCCTTAATCCAATTCTAATAGTATTTTAGATCAGCATGTGTTATGTTAGCTCACATTGACTGCTAGCATTAGATTTTAGAGATTGAATTTGAATTTAGAATATTGGGCTTGACATGTTTCAATTTTAGATGAGAGAGTTTGAATTTGAATTCAAAATAAATCCCATGTGTTATGTTAGCTCACATTGATTGCTGGAATTAGACTGCTAGAATTAGATGAGAGAGTTTGAATTTGAATTTAGAATATTGGGCCCATGTGTTATGTTAGCTCACATTGACTGTTGGAATTAGACTGCTAGTGCTAGAATTAGATGAGAGAGTTTGAATTTGAATTTAGAATATTGGGCTTGACATATTTCAATTTTTTATTTTTTTCAAAGTAAATGCTATAGTAATTCCTTAATCCAATTCTAATAGTATTTTAGATTAGCATGCATTATGTTAGCGCACATTGACTGTTGGAATTAGATGAGAGAGATTGAATTTGAATTTAGAATATTGGGCTTGACATGTTTCAATTTTTTATTTTTTTCAAAGTAAATGCTATAGTAATTCCTTAATCCAATTCTAATAGTAGATTAGTATAGTAATTCCTTAATCCAATTCTAATAGTAAAATAGTATAGTAATCCAATTCTAATAGTAGAATAGTATTTTACATCAGTGTGTGATATGTTTCAATTTTAGATGAGAGAGTTTGAATATGAATTTGAATTTAGAATATTAGGCTTGACGTGTTTCAATTTTTTATTTTTTTCAAATTAAATGCTATAGTAATTCCTTGATCCAATTCTAATAGTATTATAGTATTTTACATCAGTGACTGTTGGAATTAGATGAGAAATGACTGTTGGAATTAGATGAGAAAGTTATAGATTCAACTTGTACACCTTGAGATTGCCCAAGCCAAAAAAAATTCTAAGCTAAAAGTGTATGCTATGAGAAAGTTATAGATTCAACTTGTACACCTCAAGGTTCTAAGCTAAAAGTGGATGCTATGAGAAAATTATAGATTCAACTTGTACACCTCAAAATTACCCAAGCAAAAAAAATCCTAAGCTAAAAGTGTATGCTATGAGAAAGTTATAGAAGTGTAATTTAGTGTAATTTTGATTCAAGAATGAGTGCATGGAAATAAGTGTTGATGGGGTGAAACGAAAATGACCATGAGTACTATGGGAATAAGGATAATTAGAGCAAATTGAAGGCAAATAGGGATTATGCCATGAGGAAAAATCAACATAAGAGTATGCCACTTGTTAATATGTGATTGCATTGAGATAGTTCCATCAAATTTAACACAATAAATTGGAAATAGAATGTGTACATTAGTTTCACGATCAAATTTTACACCCACTTTGATATTTAAGTTTTATCAAAACTCCACATAAGAGGCATATGATAAAAATATATGATCAAATTTTACAGGCATATGATAAAAATACATGATCAAATTTTACACCCACTGTGATATTTAAGTTTTATCAAAACTCCACATAAGAGGCATATGATAAAAATATATATGATAAAAATATATGTATAATGTGGGTGATCCATTAATCAACTTTGCATAATGTAATATGTGATGAAAATCTAGATAATACACTTAAGTGTAATAAGAATCCACATGATATAGATAATACACTTTAAGCGTAATAAGAATCCACATGATATATATTAATATATGTGACAAATCTTTATGAAAGACTTTAATAGATAGCACCAAGATGGAGGACCAAAAATGAAGCAGAACAAAATTCTACTATCTAGTATCTTACTAGACAAGTGACAAGGTAGGAAACATTCTTAGTTCCAACTCACTAATTTGTACATTCAATGAAACAACGGATTGAAAATTAGCACAATAGTTCTATTGAAAAAATTTCCAGGATACAGTTCGGTTTATCTAGCAAACCTATATTCCACTCTGAACGTTCTTCATTTTCCCAAGGCTAATTTGCAAAACTCCCTTTACCCTCATGTTTATGTTTTAATTTTTTTGACAACCTGCACAACTTCTATGGTTTTAATATTTTTTCTTACCAAAAATTGGAACAAGAAAATTAGTTGACTTTTCTAACATTTATGAGTATAGTCTACGTGGTATGATGATAAACTAATTATAGATTGATGAAAATATCCTTCACAATTTAAACGAAGATGTCTTCATATACAATACATCTAAAGATTAATAATAATTATATATAAATCGCCCATTAAAAAAGATATATCAAACTTCACAAAAATAAAAACATATGACAATTTTCTTTCAGAAACATCTTGATAACGAGTGAAAATATAATTGTGTTAAACTTTTTTAAGAAAACTCAAATCAACCAAGGTGAAGGGGAAACCATAAACTCGAACATAACAAAATAGATGTTTATTTTTATTAATAAACCAACTATTACAGAGACCTTACAATTTATATCTCCCATTACCCTTAAAACATAAACCAGAAACTTTTCCAACTGCCAGAG